>WYEA01013937.1:39048-51252 GCA_033558465.1 Alcedo atthis | reverse complement strand
CAGGGCTGGATCCAGGGATGCAGGGCTGGATCCAGGGATGCAGGGCTGGATCCAGGGATGCAGGGCTGGATCCAGGGATGCAGGGCTGGATCCAGGGCAGCGTGCAGGGAGGGGAGCAGGCTCTGCGCGTTCCGAGAGCCCCCTCTAGCGCGATGCTCCCCGCCCAGCCACCCGTGGCTGAGCTGCTCCAGCGATTCCCGGGCAACTGGGTGATTATTTATGGCTACTGTCAGGTAAAAAAAGGGGAAAAAAAAAAATGTAAGGGGTGTTCAGAGCGAGTTACTTCGCACAGCACAGCCCTGGTGCCGAGGAATTGGATAAAGATCTTCCCCCTCGCTGCACCAGCTAAATCTCATTTGGAAAGACTGCAGAGAGACCAGGAAAGATTCCTCTTGGTAAACAAGTTTATATCCTTAATTTTCCAATGGAGTTCATCTGTCGGGCGAGACACTGAGCTCTGCAGTCCCGAGGCAGGTCAATCAAACGTGTTTAAAGATGTAAATAAAAAGCTGCAATGGATGGTATTTATAGACTGAGCTGAATGTTATCAAATGAAAGGAATTACTTTTGGATTTAAGTATTTCTGTGATCAAATCACACTTTCAGATTTTTTTTTTAGAACTGAGAAGGGTTTTGGGGTCCTCAGTAAATTATATTCAGCTCTCAAAAGCTCTTTAATCCACAGTGTATCTTCAATGGGACCTAACTCAGGTTTAGGAACTTGCTGGGGGAACAACTGGGTGCCATTCAAACTTCAAACAAAGTCTCTCTCAATTCTACCCATAGAGAATGAAATGGGGAAATAAAATGACAATAAAAATAACTATGGAAATTGGGTGTTTTTAAGGAGAACTTATTTTGCCAAGAGGTACCTCTTCCCTGGGACACTTCCCACATCCACCTGGTCCAGTCACAGCAGCTCCTCTCACTGTGTCCCAGAGCAGCTCTCCTGCTGCCTCCCAAAGGCGACATCCCCAGTGAGCGTCGGCAGGAGGGAGCTCTGCCCCTCTGCACTGCACAGCCTCAGCACCAGCACCCAGGGCATTCCCCGGAGGCAGAGGCAGGGAGCGAGGGGCAGCTCTGGAGGGTGTGGAGCAGTGACAAGAAGTCACTTCTGCTCTTCCCTTTAGAGCCTTGAGCAGCAAGGCTGGAGCTGGCACTCCTGCAGCTAGGGAAAGATGCCTTAAGAGGGCTGTCTAACCAAAAAACTCCTCTGTGCACTTCTAGCACAGCTAATAAAAGAATGTTATCTCTCCCTGAAAACCTTTCCCTCCTCAGGACTTCCACAGACACTTCAGCTGAGAGGAGCTGGTCCCAAGAGGGTTTTCCATCACTGCCCTCATCTCAGTGCACACAAAAACCTCACCCTGAGCTCAGACAAACCGTCCTTTTGATTTGTGGGGCTCACAAAAGGATCAAGGCTTCAAGCTGCTGAGAAGGGGAGGATCAGGTTATGATTTCTCCCCCTATTCTGCTGTTGGAAGAAAACATTTTCTATTCCTCCGAGTCTCACAGACAGACTTTTTTTTTACCATTATGCCCATGAATAGCTATTAATTTCTTACAGACCCCGAGACCCCCAGAGGTCACTGGGACAAACAACATGCAATGACAGCTCTGTTAGCATCTCCTCTCCACCTTTTCTTATTTTCATGGCACTTTATTTACTTGCCACCTGTTGTCCACAGACTACAACAACCTCTCCACAGCAGAGACCCAGAGCTTTGCTTTCACAGCCTACAACAAGGCTGACCCGAGCCATGGCCACACCAAACTCACTCCACCACCAGGAATGAAGCAGATATTGCTGCATCTGAAGTGGGGTTTGGGTCCCACCACATCCATGCCCCATCTCAGCAGAGGTCCCCTCCCAGGGCTGGGAGCAGCACAGGCAGTTGTCTGAGGATGACTGCGAGGACACAGAAGCCAGACCTGCAATTCAGAGCTGTCCCTCAGCCAGATTCTCTGGTCCCTGCTGTGGTGTTTAGCTGGTTTTTGTTTGCTTGGGTTGTTCTGGTTTGGTTTTGTGGGGTTGTTTTTGTTCACGTGTTGCTTTTGTTTGGTTGGGTTGTTTTGATGGCTTTGTTTGGCTTTTCTTGCAGTGGGGCTGTATGCAGGTAATAAACACCCAGCTCTGCCTCTGGGCTCTTTCACCTTCAGCACTTGGAGGCCACAGCAGGCATCAGCACAACCCCCAGCAGCCAGGGGAAGGGGGCTCTGCACCCCCCTGAGCAGGGCAGTCTGTCGTGCTGCCATTTGTTTGCCACTTCACGGGCAGCTGGAGAGGACTTTGCCTTTCTGCTCCAATTTCTTCCAGACACTTGCCACTCACATCTCGTGGAAAATTACAGACCTCAGAGCCTGTGTCCACAGCCCAGGAGTCAAAAAAGGAGACAGGGCAGGCTGATGGAGAACAAGGAGACATTACAAGGATAGGTAAATAGAAAGTCTTTTTTTTTTTTCCCCCTCCTTTCTTAACAGCTCTGCAGAGTGCAAATGTGAAAAAAAAAACAACCCACCCACAGCAATATGGGTTAAGGAACATTTGTCAATAAGAGAGAGAATAAAAGCAGGCACTAAAACAACAGAAATAATGACTCTACTTTCCAGATTTTGATTCTAAAATGTCTGGTGCCTCGGGCAGTTATCTGAAAAAAATCTTCTTCAGCACAGCCCCTCACTGTTCCACCTCAAATAGTTGTAGTTAACAAATATTGTGTGTGTGGGTATGAAAGGCACTGACAGACAGCCTGTAGCTACACGGAGAGATGGAGCTGCCAAGAGGGAATAGAAGAGAAAGCAAAAAGAAATATTAGTGCAATATATCTTGGGCTGGGAAAAAAAATAAGTATTTCTTCTTTCTTTGTCTTTCTCCTGCAGGTGTGGGGGAGCTGCAGCTTGGAAATGTGCCCCAAGCCCTGCCGTGTGTGGGGGGCACTGAAACTGCCTCCTGCACAAGAAGTGTCTCAAGTCACCGTGCAACTGCCCACCCGTGTCTTCTGGAGCACACAACACAGGGGGTTTCTCTTCAGAGCTGCTGGGCCAGTCAGCACAGAGCTTCCAGGAGAGCTCATCAAGAGACAGGGGAAGATGTCCCCAGGATAAGAACTGCCCCCCCTGCATTGCTGCAGCCTCCCCCTCTCACCACCCTGCCCAAGCCAAGGGGCCCAGCTGAGGCTCCATCTCCATGCTGGGATGGTCACCAGGCCAGCCCATCAACACTGAGTGACTGTTTCACAGGGTGCTTCCAGATGTTCTTGCTCTAGTTATTGCTTTATTATTTTAAAAGTCAACAGTTTGTGATCTATTGAATATCTAATGTACTCTGACAGTCACCTGCTTGCTGTTACCTGGTGAGAATATCCTACAACAGACAAGTCAAGTCTTTTTTGCACAATACTGAAAGAAAAATTGGGCTTGAGAGCTGCCAGAACGCACCAAGTGAACATCCCCAGGCTGAAGTGACTCCCCCTGCCCACCTCCAAGGCAGACAGCAGCAGGGCCCAGCCCCACATCTGATGGTGATGGCAGCCTGTGGAGACACCAGCCAGCTACCAGCACCTGGAGGAATCAGTTGATGCTGCCACTTGATTTCCTACAATAAATCCTGCTCTGCTGTCCAGTTTCTGACAGCAAAAGTGACTATGGACAGCAAAGATACCTAAAGCAGAGCTCAGCTCCTTCAGTCCTCCAAGATGCTCCTGTCTGCTCATCCAGGGGGATCTCTGCTGCTGGTGGAACACCAGAGGCCTCCAGAGGTCATTAGTGCTGCCTCGTTACCAGGTAGTTTTATTCTGGAACCCAGGGACTCAAAGTGTCCCTCGACTGTTTCCAGAACAAGCACAGCACCGTTCAGCCACCTGATTAACGCCTCGTGTTCTCCTCGTTCCTCAGGGAGAAACCCACCAGAGACATGGCTCCAGAGAGCAGAATTCCCTCCCCTGGATTCCCAACTCCAGCACTTCCCACGGGATCATTCTGCCAGGGGTAGAGCAGGTTCCTAGCCCTGGATCCTTCACCCTGACCATTCACACTGGCAGAAAAAAAGTCACATTAAAACCTCATTTGTTTCCCTCCACTTGGATTTCCCCTGTCTGGGCCACATGAGTGTCCAGATAAGTCTGCATTTGATTGCAGAACTGCTTTGCATTCCATTTAAGACTCTTTCATCTGTTATGCAGGGATGTAGGAGGACTCAGAGTTGTGTCACCTTCTAGTCTCTGCCAATAATGTCATAATTTGCTATGGAAGCTGTGCATACTATCACATTCTAATTTGATATTTAAAACATGCTTTGGCAGACAGCTGACTCCTATTGATGCATTTATCTGATTTCTCTTTGCCTTTTTATTCTGAAAATACTCAGAGGGAATATGTCATATCACATTTTTGTTATGCACGCTGAATCTACATAACTTCCTTTTTTTTTTTTATTCCTAGGGCTTGGTAAATACGTGATCACAAAAAAAAAAAAAAAAAGGAAAATGCCAAGACTGCAAATTGGGTAAAATTCAACCACGTGCTGCAGACAGAGAACTCTTAGAGCTTTCATCTTAGAGACTTGATCTTTGGCATCTTCAGTCCTGTCCCTTCTTTTCAGCCTCTCCTATTCCAGCTCCTTGTCTCCAGATTCCCCATCACCCCCAGCTGAAGCTGCAGAGGGCTCAGCAAACAGGCCCTGACCTAGTTAGAGATGTCCCTGCTTCCTGCAGGGCTGGGCGACCTTTGGAGGGCCCTTCCAACACAATGCATTCCACAATTGCATTAACACCCTCATCTCTTTTCCCCCACATCCCTGCTGCACCTCTGGATGAAAGGCCATCTGTGGCAATATTGGAGATTTTAGAAGGAAATAAGAAGAGTTTTCCACAGGTTACTAAATATACATGAAACCAGAACTCGCCTTGGCTCGGGACGTTTCTGCTACACACAAACTGGAATTCATTTTGCTGCAGACACTGCAAAGACTCCCCATGGTGTGGATTTAGCCTGTGGAGGAGCTGGGCAGAGCACTGGGTGGCTGCTGGATGGGGGTGGGAGAGGAGAGTGGCAGCACCCGGCCACCCAGAAGAGACACAACCTGACAGGGGAGGTGAAGCCAGCAGTGACATAATGAAAATTACAGCAGAAAAAGCAATACCAATTCAGTTGATGAAGCAGTTTGCCAGAGGAAAAAAAAAAAAAAAAAGAAAAAAGAAAAAAACCAAGCCATCAAATTCAAAAACAGCTGAATGCAGAGGGAGAATCCACAGCAAAGAATCAGAGAGACAAACTGGCAGGGCAGAAGGAGTGCCCGTGGTGAGCAACTGGGCAGGGAAAGCTCCCTCCTGCCCGGAGAATAAGCAAAACTGTCTTCTCAGAAAGAATCTTTCTGCCACTTCTAATTGCTCCCGCATGGCTAACTGCCCTAATTCAATTAAGTTTGGATTTCTAATGAACTCTGCTGAAGAAAAGCTCAGTTATGAAACCCAGGGCACGGTGGAATCATCGTGAGCCCATCTGCAGCAAACACGGGTCCCCAGAGAGGGGATGCTGGGAGGGAGCTGGAAATGCTGTCTAATTTATCAATAAAAAGGGCACTGGGAACGAAGCAAGGCTTTCATCTAGCTTTGGAGAACATCCCTTCGTGCAAATGTGAACAAGTGGGAGTGGACACAGCTTTTTAGTCAGCATTCTGAACACAGGTAACCATCCAACCCAGTGTTATTACTTCAGTTGTCATCTCTCCCTCATCGCTGCGTTGGTTTTTTTCCAAATAATATTGAATTTTGGTATGTTTTATGAATTCAATGTGCAGCAGACCCCATCATATAAACCCAAGGAAGATAAAAAGTGTCATTTAAGAGAATGAAGGTTACAAATGGTTTCAATTAAAGCTACACAAACCCCTGGACTCCCTGGATTATGTTTTCCCCATTTCAATATTTATCCATGACATGCACACAAACAGCCCTCTGAAGATTCCTGCCCTCAGTAATTCTCCCTTTTCTTAATCCTGCTGTACTAAGCCTGGCCTCCCGGGATATTAAGAGGATCTCATAAGGAAAATCCGACTTCATATTGATTCCATTTCCCAGATCCATAAAATCTGTTGAATTGGGAAACACAACAGTGAAGGGAAAAAAAAAAAACAACTCCAAACAAACAATAGATGGTTTAATTTAAATATCCCTTCTAGCAAAAGGAAGAAAAGCAGCACAAATGGGGAAAAAAGCTGAGGATGCTGCTCGTGTGCTGAGCTTGTGCTGGGGGGAAATGTGCAACACAAAGTGACAGGGGAGGAGATGATCATTGTTTGAATAACATCAATATCACCTCAGACACAGGGACCTGGAAGATCCCAACTCCACATCACACTGATGGATCAGATCACATCATTCAGACAGTGAGGGGGAAGGGAGGAGGAGCAGAGGCAACCCAAGACTGGGAGACACTGGGAATAGTATCTGCTCCAAGCCACTGCTGGGCAGTAAATGGGCAAATCTCATTAAGGGCTTCCCAGCTCCCTGGCTTTGGGGTTTTCCTCCTTTTTTTCCCCACCCCTTTCTTCCATCTGTATCATCACAGTTATAGATCACAGCTAATTGAGGCTTCAGGTATTTTCTGCTAATTGTTTAGATGCAATTAATCCTGCCTGAGCAGAGGGAGGTCAATGCTGCTCAGCCACAGAGCTGGGCTGGTGCTCTGGAAGATGTGCCAAGCACAGAGAATCCTCTGCACCATCCTACAGACACAAACCAGTATGAAAACAAAACTGGGGAGGAGGAGCAATTAACTGCAGCAACCAGCACTCCAACCTGGCAAACCTCAACAGCATCCAAAAGTTGCAGCCAAAACTTTTCATTCAAAGTGCTTAAGAATTGACATTTGCAGAGGTAACATGACAATTAATTGTGCTAAATCAATTACTGATTATCAATATAGCACTTAGTGGTGTATAATTAGTATGTAAAAGATATATTTAGCTGTAGATTATACCAGTAATAAGGGCTGCACGAGCAATAGCTGTATAATTACATTTTATGAATACAGGAAACCTTTGAGGAATGCTCTGTGATTTAATTGACATTTAACAAGATAACTACAGCAAGTTAATTAGAAATTATATGCTAAAAATATGAATTCACTTTTAAATAATATTTTAGCTTGCTGCAATATAACTATAGCAGCTCGTTATATGCCAGTGAAACTCTAAATGGAGCAGTTCTTTCCAATGCCATCTCTCCAATTCATTCCCACAAACTAAAGCTGTATTATCAGCTTCTCATTCTGAATCCTTTTTAGTATAAAGAAGCCGAGTTGATCAGCTTAGTGAAAGACTTTATTTTTATGGGCCTTTCATACTTGGAGAAAAAATGAGACTTCTCTTATATTTCTATCAGCATCCAGAGAAAAGATCTCAGTTCAGCTGTGCTTTGGGCTTTGAACACAGAACAAAAATGCAAAGTAAGGCAGTGACAAGCATTAGACTCCCCCAGGGTGATCCAGCAGGGATCTGACTGTGCTAATGCGGCCAGAAATTCAGAGCCTAAACCAATGCTCAGCTGGTTCTGCTGGGGATGGGTGCAATCACCAAGAAAATACAATAGCAGGGCTACATTATTGTTAGGTGCAGGTAGGACGGTGCAAAGGTGACGGAAAAGGGGGCTCAAGGTGGAGTTTGCTGTAGTTGTCTGGGCACGGACACAGCCCCTTCCCACCTGCCTATCCCCGGGCTGGGCACCCTGGCCAGAGCTGCAGCTCCCACTGCTGGGTGACCAGACAGCCCCTGCAAGGCAGCAAGGACTAGTTGGGCTCTCTCCAGGTCAGCCACTGCTGCAAATCTCTCCACACTTACACGTCACCTGGGGTGAGTCTGTCTTAGACTCCCTGCCCCTCCACACACCCCCAGCAAGCCCCTGGCAGTTCAACTCCACTGGGGTTTGCAGCCCCCGGACCCCACCCTGCCCTGGGCTCTGCCGGGCCGCCCCGGGCTCTGGTCTCTGCCTGGCTGCCCCGGGCTCTGCCTGGCTGCCCTGGTCTCTGGTCTCTGCCTGGCTGCCCCGACTGCAGGAGGAGGAATGACATTCTCCAGAGGAGCCAATGCCACCAACACCCAGAGCACGTGGTGCCATTTGTCCTGCCTCTTGCTCAGCGTGTCCCAGCAGACTCCAAGGTCTCTCCTGCCATCTCCCCTTGCCAGCCTGCCCTCGTTAGCATGCTGGAGCAGCTACTCCAGATTATGCACACACGGAGCACACATGATTTAGTGCCCCTGCTCTTGAAAATGTCACTTACTTCAATAGATCACGGGAGGAAATGGAGAAAACAAGATGATAAAGCAGTGAGAGATGGGCAAGATGACCTGATCTGCACCTGAGATTGCAGCACTCTGCAGCTAATGTAAATTGAGGAGTGGCTGTTAAACCATGAAAGCCAAGCACAAGCAGAACACTTTGGGCAGGAGATGCACCCACTCCAGTTGGCCCAAGGCCTGACTCTTCATCCGATTAGAAATTAAGAAATAAAAATAAGGAAATACAAAAAGCAAGGGCAACAAGTTACCAATCCCTGACCTTCCCTCTGAATGTGGAAAGGGCAGGAGAGCTGAGTGCAGAGTTCCACTCTTAGAGGCTTGGGCCTGGTTGTAAACCCTACCTAACACCCATAAAACCAGAGGAGAGGCAGAAGAAACAAGATAAATTCATCAAAATAAGATCTTTCTGGAAAACAGGAGCTGCAGAAAGCTTACCTTTGTCTTCTAGGGCACAGACTGGGTCTTCTTCTACCTGATGAAGCCCAAGTTAACTCAGAAGAACTTCTGCTGAGTTTTTGCTACCAAGAGTGCTCGCAACTAGCATTAAAATGGATAAATCATAAAAACTACACTTAGTGTTCAGAGCCCTTCTTGCAGCTCCCCCAAACCCTCCAGTGAAGAGGGAGAGCTGAGGTCACTGGGTTTATCTGCTCCCTGGCCCAGTTGGTAACTGGCTGCAGCTGGGACTCCAGCAGGACCCCAGGTAGCTCTCATTAAAGATCTTAACGAGGAGAGGAGGAGCAGCAGCTCTGCTGCAGAGTTTGCTTCACCTGGGTACCTGGGGAGGCTCTGTCTGCTGCTCCATCCCCCAAATCTCCCCCAGAGCCCTGACGGGTCCTTGCAGGACGATGGGATTTTCTCCTACAAGCCAGGAGGAAGCTCTGGATGTTTGGCTAAGCCTCTCTCCGTGAAGAATATTGTAAAGAAGATAAAGTGCATGTTTATATGGGTTCCTCTTTTCACTTTCACTTGGGCAGTAGATTAGTAAAGATTGATTTTTCTGCATGAGAGGGAGAGGCCTAAGGTTAAAAGATAAAAGGGTAGATTCCTTTTAAAATGTAATTTAGATTTTTCTGGTATTAGCTTCAGTATCAGCACAAAATCACTTCAATTTTCCAGGAGCACCTGAGGCCCATTGTACAGCTGCAGGGGAACGGGCAACATCTCCTCTGGCAGATGGAACAGCTGAGCACCCCAACTGAGCACCCCACCTCCTGCCCGGGGACCCCCAGCCTGTGCTCTCTGCAGTCTGCCAAGCAAGAGATTAGGGGCTGAAGTTCTGCTGGGGAATTTGGTGGATTTATTTTTGCAGGTTTAGGATTGAAATCTTCAGAGCACATCTTTAGAAGCTCTCCCTAGTCCCTGTGGGTGCAGGCAGTGCTGAAGGACCAGAGAAGCACAGGTGGGGCTCATGGAGCTGGGTGGCCAGCCTGGAGAAGGCAGCACTGATGCCACATTTCCCTGTCATCCACACGGTGCTGGGGAACATCAGCATTCTCCCCAAGTCTGCTCAGGTTTGACAACTTCATCCGAGCTTCTCATGACCTCTCTTGCTGCTGAGTGAAGATCAGAGCTCCTCAGCTGGAGCAAACCCATGTGAGCTGCCTGGAGTTTCCATTTTGTTCAAAGGAGCATCTTTGCACTGACATGTCACAGAGGGCTGGGTAGGAATGGCTGGATTATTCACCAAGAATAATTGAGCTGATACATTTCAGCATTTTTCTTTGAATAAATTATTTGCAAATAAACATTTTCATTATTCGACCATCTCTGATGTTCCATTAGCATTCAGTGAATTATTTATTCAGCAGCTTTTCCCATCAATCGCTGAATAAATTATTCGCAAATAAATTATTCTACCAGCTTTTGCTTTAAAGATGTCCCTTTGAGAACAATAGCTTCCCAGAATAGCAAACAGGCAAAGGGAGCAATTTAAAAGGCCTGATTCTCAGCTCGGTTGTCTTGGTAGAAATCTGGAGGATTAGCATGGAGATTCTGGGGCCTTTTTCCTTATTTCCACGGCTGTGCCTCAGCCCAGGCTGCTCCCCTCTGCTAAACCAGCACAGAAACCCTCAGTGCCCTCAGAGCCTGAGCACCAGGCTCGTTTCCAGCTGGGGAGCTGGACTCAAGCAAAGCTCAGCTCAAAGCCCAGCTGGGCTCGCTGGGTGTCCAGGGGCACTGCCCCCTGCCAGGCAGCTCTGCACCCACCTTCCCGTGCACAAAGCATCCAAACCCCCCTGCACAGCCAGCCCTGCTGGAGGGCCTGTCTGTGTCTGGGCCAGGCAGGATGGAAGCTGCTGGAACCACACGAAGGCTCCGTTGATGCCAAGTGAAGGAACAGCTGAGGTGCAGCACAGGGGAATTGGCTGAGCTCCTCTGGCCTCCCGACGAGAGCCTCTTCTGTCAGGCAGCACAAAAAGCCACCCTCATTAAAGGCAGCACCTTTATCAAAGCCACATGGAGGATTTATCATCTGCCCCATAGGCTGGTGCCTTCCAGAGGGCAGCAGGGAGGAGACTGAGCACAGAGCCCTCCTTTCCTATCAGAGCACCACCACCCTCGTGTTGGCATCAACCACGGCACCTCACACGAGGCTGTGCCAGTCTGAATCCCTACCTGGGCTGCCTGCTGGTGTCACTGCAATAAATAATTGCTAATTTGCACCAGAGGAACAAAGGAGACACAACGTAATTGTAGGAGGGGGGACAACTGAACAATACCATTCAGATACATAATTGACTTAATATCAGACGCTCTTCCTCCAGCAAACCTTTCTTCATCCTCAGAGTAATTGTGTAATGACATTTATGTGTAATAGACTTGTGACATTATAAATGACACTCATGTCAGGACTGTCAGGCTGTGACAGCCTCGGAGACAGCTCCACTGAGAAATTAATCACTTCTGAGGCTTCAAAGTTGCTCATTTATCACCACCAAATAAGATCTTGCAAACACGAGGCCTTGCAAAGCAGTGTGAGCTCCTGTCCACTCCCCCTGCACCACGTGTGACACTGCCCCTCACCAACAGAGCACTCTGCACGCTCAGCCTGCCCAAAGAACACAGCCCAGCCCCCTCTCAACACCACAGCACCTTTCACCAGCTCTCCAGTGCCCACACTTCTCCCAGTCCACGTCTGAGATACACAGATCACAGCCACAAGCTTCACGTTTCCACAGCTGCAGGTTGTGAAAGGGTTAAATTATTTGTTGAGGAGAAAAGGACCTTTTTGAGCATACTGTACATAATGAGTACAATGAAGAAAAGAAAACCTTCTCCAAATCAGTGCAGGGGCTATTATTAGACTATCAAACTGTCATTTTTTCAAAGCATTTCAATTGTCACTAGTTTTTCTAATGGCTTCTAAAGCATTATCTAATGCCTGGGCCAAAAACAACAAGAGGATCAAAGCACACTGAAAAGCACCAGTCAGGCTGCCTGACAAGGAAGGCTTTGCAGGCTAAACTCTTCCTGGCCCATTTGCCTTCCAAAATATTTGTGGCAACTTCAAGCCAAGATGGCTTTCTTTGGGCATTCTGTTTTTGAAGATCCACATGTCCTAAGGGATTTTCCTTTTCCCTCTTTTGTTTTTTGAATTATTTTATAACACAGAAACGTGTTAAGGGAAAGGCTGACCCAGTTGGAGCTCTTCAGTGGTGCTGCTCCAGCTGCCATCAGTGACACAGCCCAGTGCAGCACCCGGGACAGGCAGGGAGATCCCACCTGAGGAACTTCCATCCACAGCAGCAGGGGCTGTGTCCTCCTCAGACACTGAGTTGTCCCCCCCCCATGCTGAACATCTACCTGTGTTGGACACTGTGGTGCTGGAACGTGTCCAGAGGAGCTGAGAGAGCAAGTGTTGTGAGGAGAGGCTGAGGGAGCTGGGCATGGGCAGTGTGGAGCAGAGG
>WYEA01013937.1:12490-24612 GCA_033558465.1 Alcedo atthis | reverse complement strand
CAGCAGCACCAGCAGCACCAGCAGCACCAGCAGCACCAGCAGCTGTCCTGCCCTGGCTGCCTTCTGCACTGTCCTGCCCACCCTCCTGAGGCTGGGGATTCACTCCGTTCAAAGAGGTTCCAAACACGAGGGACTGGGGAATGGAAATTTACTTCCACGGAGCTGGGACTGGGTTTTATGTGGCAAATGCACCCCACCCTCTCCATCTGATAATGCAACTCCCCGTGCGGTTGCTCAAGGGGAGATCTCCACTGAAGAGGTGATTTGTGATGCCTTTGAGCTGACAGATTGCCTTGGGCAAGGGAGGAGGTGGGTTTGGGAAGGAAGGAAGGAAGGAAGGGAGATTAAACCTCCATCAGATGTGTGGTTACCTCGCTAGGGAAGGGGAGAGGCAGTGGGGGAGGGAGGCAAGTCAAAGAAAGCAAAGGAGAAAAGTGCATCACCAAATAGGGGCACAGTGAAAAGACCTGAACGTTTTACACAAGATTCCTGCCTTTCCAGTTGCTCCTGGCACAAAGCTCCACTGGGGCTCCACCAGGCATGGAACAATTTCCCCCGAATCAGAGTCAAGCACCTCAAGAAGAGTTTTGTCCAGCAGAGAGTCGGGAAGCACCAGACGTGCTGCTTTCCAAGAGCAGCATTCAGCCAGGGCAGAGAGGTGAGCACATCCTCACTTCCAGCCATGCTGACGTGTGTGTCACACAGGCTGGAAGCTGCTGGGAGCTCAGACTGCCAGGACCCCTGAGAAGAAGTTTCCAGGGGATTCTAATGCTGCCCTCACACTGGGTGGAAGGACACAGATAATCCCTGCTCTGGAAAACATGTAGTTACCACTGAGGTAACTCTGAACGACTCCTTCTGGTTGGAGTGGCATCTAAAAATAACACCTCAATGACACTCCAAGTGCAAGAAAAAAAGCTGGTATTTTTTTTTTTCCTGTGGTGCCTGCAGAGAAGTGCATGAGCATGAGCTCAGATGAGAAAAATTCAGCTCCTCCTTCATGGCCACACGCTTGGGTATCTCTAAATTTGGCTTGCTGGACTTGATCTGTGATTGAAGCAAGTGAAAAGCCAAGGTGAGGTGCTTCCATCAGGTGGTTAAAATGCAAACACCACCCAGCTCTGCTCTCTGGGCAGACTGGCATCTGTCTCCATCCCTGGCACGGATGAGTGATGCCCGGGCAAAGGCCTGGGAAGCTGCTGGGTTGTTCCTTCTGCTGGGGCAGTGTCTCCCAGTGCAGACAGGTTACTACTGGATGTTCAATGGGGTTTGGTTCTCAGACTCTCTGTGGGTATAACCTTCCCTTCTCTGGGTTCCTTGCCACAGCCACAGCAGCTGAGCTGCCTCCTTTGCTGCTTTTCAGTGGCACCTCCACCCACCAGAGCCCTGGGAAGAGAGCAGGGCACAGCCCAGGCTGCCCAGCATTCTGCCCAGAGCACACCATGGAGCATCAGCAGCCAGGAAGCCAAACAAAAAATACCTGGAGAATAGATGGGAAGAAACCTGTGAATCTTAGGGATCCACCTCACACCTTCTCTCAAGGCAGCTGCCAGGGGATTTCACATACAAGGTATTACCAAAGACCAATAAATAGCTCAAAAGAAACAGGTCTCCCTTAGGCAATGAAGTCAATACACACAAGTTCCAGTTTCCAAAGGGATGTCTCAGTAACTCTGATCCTCCTCCTAAATTCAGCAGCTGGAGAGAGAGGACTGAGAGCCAGGGTTTCCATTCTGACTCCATCCCAGTGATGTGTCCGAACGTGGACACCATTCCCCACGGGAGTCTGGACTGCAGGTACATCCTGGATTTTGTTTTGTGTTTGCTGGAAGAAGGGCAGGGACTGGGACTGCAGCTGTCTGATGAAAACACAGCAGGTTATGGTTGGACAGCCCTGCTTCAGTGCCTGGGGAGGTCACAGCCCCAGCTAAAACAGCCACACTGGAGAGAAAATCAAAGCACGGGATTACAAGCAACAGAGGAAGAGTTTGCAAACTCAGATTAGCTATTTGACTTTTCTTTCCATTCTGTTTCTATGTAATATTGGGAAATATGAAAATACATTCTCTAAATAATATTTTTTCCATAATAATTATGTCCAACTCTATTGCCCATGGACTACTTCAGTGATATTCTGATTTGGTTCTTGTTGAAAATCCACATTCTGTGCTAGTCTGAGGTTTCAGTGCTTCAACACATTTATTTCACGTGGCTGCCCACTGAACACAGATTCACAGACCAGCAGGACTGATGTCCCTCAATTCTCTATTACATCATCCCCATAACTTGTTTCTTTATTAATTGTCCTCAAATTAATCCAGTAATTTACTTTTAAGGTAACTGTACTTTTGTTTTCATGTAAAATGCTGGAGTTTGTGCCAGGCCTGCATGGAAACCATCCTTTCCAGGAGCTGAACAACCTCAGCTGGAGACACAACAGACATTCTACTCTCTTGCCATGCCTCAGCTTCTTTCCTCAGCAATTTATTATTAGTAATTAATGTTCTACATATTTAAACTGCCAAGTACTTTGACATCTCTCACTGTCAGCCAGATAAACTTGTCCAAGATCTTCCTGACACTTTATAGCTGTGTATTTGACATTATCTTTACTGATCTTAAATCCCTTTTCTTTCTCAGCTGCTCCAGTGTTTCAAACAGCCTTGCTGCTCTCCCTGTAACAGCACAACCAAGAAGTTGCTCCAGACTATTTAAACTGACTTCATCCTGATGCTTTCACAATCTCTGCTCCTGCTTTTCCCCAGTGGGATGTAAAGACAAGCAAAGCTGGGGTGTATAAATCTGACAACGAGCTCTGCCTTTCCAGCATTAAACTTGCTGTCCTAAATTGTTGTACAGCCAAGAGATATCTTGAAGAATAGATATATATTTTATAGACTATTTTATAGTCTATAAAAGAATATCTTTTTTTTCTGACCATATTTTCAAGTTCCACTAAGCAGCTGAGAAATTCAAAATTCTCTGAAAACAAACTGATTTATCTCTCTGGAACTCATTCCAATATTTTCTCCCCATACCCTTTGTGCAAAATAGAAACATACCAGAGACTGAATGAAGCCAAATGGGATTTCTGAGAATGATGAGAAGGAGGAAGCCCCAAGGTGCCCAACTCTCCTCCAAGGACCCATCCCAGTCTCTGCTTGCAGCACATCCCACTGGGACAGAGGAAGATGGGAATGAGGGCACTGAAGCTACCTCTGGGAACTGGCACAAACTGATTAAGCCTTGCTGAGTAACCCTTCCATCAGCCCCTGAGAGCCCATCCTGTGCTGAGGAGGATCTCCCTCCACTCAGTGAGCAGCACTCAGCCCAGGAGCTGCTTGGGGAGGGGGTGTCAGGGGCTGCCCCTCAGCTGGTGCCAGGGCAGCCCAGGCTGCTGCTGCTCCTCAGTGGGTGCCTGTGAGGGAGGTGGTTCAGAAGTGCTGATGACTGCACACTGAAGGATTACCTCTTAAAACCATCAGGATCAATAGAAAAATCTTGCTGCTAAAAGTTCCATTGATAATTTAAGACCCCAGGCACACAGCAGCATTGTTCTCTGCCTCGACACCCAACATTTTTCTTTTTAATTGCCCAGTGAATTAAAACTTCTGAAACTACTTAATTACTGGATTAATACTTCATGAAAGGATCAGTTGTAATTATAGGTTGTTTGGGGAAGGGGAGTTCTCTTTTACTTCTAATTGCAAATAATTGACTGTAAAACATTTTTGAACATTACATTTAGAATAAAGATGTATTCTTTGAAGTCAATATTTGGTTTATACCTTTCTGCAAGAAAATACATCATGCTTCTAGTAATATTACCTTATTATTACAGCAGCCATTGCAGCTCTTGATCAGAGCTAGACCTTTCTGTGCAAAATACTCCACTAAAATAAAACAGATAGTCCCTGCTCAGGGAGATCACGAGGCTTTTATGGGATGGTTCAGCAATAGGCATCAAGCAAAGAAAGAAACAAAGAGGAAATGATAAACACTAAATCAATCCTGACCAGTTCACAGACTATCATTTGCCATACCCTCATTTCCTAGCCTCCTTACCCTGTTTGTAAATGACCTGTCACCACCACGAATGACTTCTAAGAAGGGATGTGGAAGGAGGCATCTGTCACTGAGGATTTCAGTTCCCAGGGGACACCACACTTAAGCTGGGCTCCTGGAAGGATGAAGCTTTCCACCTTCGTTATATCACCTACTTATGCAGGGAGAAGAGTTTTCTGGGTAAGAACTTCACACCTGAACACATTTCAAAGGACAGAAGAACTTAAAACAAGCCCTTGAAGGCTTGGGAAACATCAACACCGTTTGGAAACCTTGACAGGAGGTACAGAAACCAGCTGGTTGAGGAGTGAGTCTGATTTGGTAATCTCTTTGAAAGCTCTACTCAGAGGAAGGCTGGAGGAGCTCTGGAGGCTGCACACTGAGGTGAAATGCATGTTTATTCAGAAAAGAAAGAGGCCAACAACAGTACAAGCTGAAAGGACCATCACTGGCCTATGCTGTCTCAGGAGAAAAGAAAAAAAAAAAAGTGGTTTTTTTGTTGTTCTGGGAGAGTATTTATCTATCTTCAGTTTTCAATGTAAAGCATGAAGCTATTTAAAGACATTTGATCATTCTATTTCAGATGAGTAGGAAGATTTGGGCAGAGGCTTGTAAATGTTCATCCTCTTCTCCATGGCCTTGAGGCTGTGATTCATCTGTCTCAACGTCTGGATCTCAACTACTCACCTTAGGCTCCCCTGAGAGATAAGAGAGAGAAATCAGCACTTGCAAGGTGTGATTCATCTCCTCCTAAGGTAGACATCTCCCAGGCCCAGGAAGGGCCCTTTGGAAGCATCTCTCTCCACCTCAGTTGGGTCTAAGCAGAGCTGGGGCTGCCCAAGAGACCTCGGGGAACGGTTTTGACTGCAGACGTTTTGAGAGCTCAGACTTCTCCTGACAAAGCTGGGTTTCAAATGAGGAAATATAGATGTGCCTGTGGTAAGCACAGGGACTGAAAAAAAACCCACCCCAAACCTGTTAATTTACTTTTGAAAAAGAAAATCAGTCTTCTTTCATCTCCCCCGTTTCTTGCACTGCTTGAAATCTCTAGAAAATCAAGTTTTATCCCACCTATTGAATGAAATATATTTCCTGTTCTTGGTCGCTTAAATTTCAGTATCCTTCTCCTTTATTAGCTAGCCAATAACAGAAAAGGAAGTCAAGGATTTCTGGATCTGATTCCCCTCCTATATTCTAGATTAATGTATCCTAGATTAAGTTTGACAGAACTAATATTAGTTGGATTGTTCCTGGAATATCTCATCTGTAAAACGAGAGGAGAAATCAATCCAACAGAACACCTAGGGGGAGGGAACAGGGGAAAAGGGCTCCTTTGTAAAGAAGGTTTTGCCACGATGAGGAAACATGAAAAAAAAAACCCCACCAAAATGGGGATGTTTTGCCTGTAGGAACGAGGAGCAGCCCTGTCAGGAGCTGACAGCCTGACACAGGCCGGTGGCTGTAGGAGAGAAATGGGGAGGGGGGGGAAAAGACAACAAAAAAAACCCCAGCAGAGGGAAAAGAAGGCCAGGGAGAAATAATGAGGAGAATGTGAGATGAAATGGTGAGAGCAACAGCAGCTGCCTCCAGCTGGAGGGTGCAGCAGACGGCGGCCAGGGCAACGTGCTGCATCTTGTGAACATTCCTGTGGCCCAGGCAAGTCCCTGCAGCCCCAGGAACATTCCACCCCCCTCCTGCCAGCCCTCCCAGCTCTGCTGCCTCTCCAAAAGCAATCACACGGGCAGATGCTGCTGCCATGGCCCCAACCCTGCCCCTTCTGCCTAGCCCAGGGCTCCTCCGAAATCCTGCAGCAGCACCCTCAGAGATGTGCACACAGACGTGTGTGTGTTCAGAGAGCTGGAAGCTGAGGAGAACTGAGGCAGAGCCCCCCCAGAACAGAGGGGTGGGACAGTGTCCTGGGCCCCCTGAGGAGCCTCAGCTTCCCCAGTGCTCACACCAGTTTGGGGTATTTGTGTGCAGGAGAAAGAACAAGGTGCACGTGCAGTGGTTTGCTGGGTCTAGTCTCGCCCCAGCACGGGGAGGAGGAGGCAGTGCAGCAGCTGTAAATGACTGGAATGCAACCCAGAGCAGAGCAAAGCAGCTCTGATTTCCCACCCCGAGCTCTCCAGCCCCCTCTGCTTCCCTGCTGAGAAACCTGCCTCCTTTTTTGATCACTTACTGACCTAGATGTAGGTTGCAAAAAAATGTTCATAGGCACTTTGCCATCCTGATGCTTCCCGTGCCCTGGCTGTTCCTGGGAACACAGCACTCCCCCTCTCCAGTACAGGGCCTGCACCATAAGGAGTCTGAAGACACATAAACAAATCTGATTATCTCAGGACTCCACCAGCCACAGCTCCATGGGACCAGAGCATCACCCAGGAGCAGTGTCTCCTCCAACTGCTGCAGCCTGCACATTTCTGGAACACAACTTTCCAGGAGCAAGCTGGTGCTGAGTTAACAGAGAGAATTTGTCTTTATGCTTCCTATTAGGATCCCCAGCTTGTAAAAAAACCAAAACCCCGGGAAGAGGAGATGGATGGAAACAGAAAGCAAAGGTATAATGGCTCAGTTCAGCAGATCTGTCTTTGTGCTGCCTCCTCCCAACTCCAGAGGCTACCTGCTGAGCTGACAAGAGCTGCACTGGAGCTAGGCTGGGTTGCTGCTTTTTTTTTTTATTCCCTTTTGCCTCCTGTTGTCTTAACAGAATTTTAGAATATGCTGCCAGATGCTCGTTCGTGCCAGAGCAGGATGAGTAACAGTTTCTTCATTCCTAAATGAGCCCCTCTGATTCATGGTATGCACGAGTCATTTTCTCCCAAAGCCAAGGGAATCAGAAGTTTCTGCTGGGCCCCCTGGAGAAAGATGAACACACCAGCAAAAGCCTGCCTGGGAACGGGGTAAATGATGCTGCTGGATTTGTTCTCTGCCTGCAGTTCACCCCCTCCCACAGCATTTCCATGGATATTACAGCCATTACCATAACGAGCAGCAGGCAAATCTGGCTCTTCTGGCTAACTCTGCCCTGGCTGTGCTTCTGGAATCTTCTTCTAAGGCCACCTTCTGTCCAGCTGCAGCAGGAGGTGGTGTCCAAGGCAGCCCGAGGTGCCCGTGTGTAGCTCTGCACACTGGTCCAAAGGAGACATGCACAGAGGAACCTGGGAGGATGTCTGCTAGCTCTTGGCTTGCTTCTGAACTGGGAGACTAGTAAATCACTGCTGAATGGGATGCTATATGCTTTTCTGCCTCTATTATGTATTATGGGGGAATTAATAAGTAATGGGATTTGCAAGATGAAAAGCAAGGAAACCCATAGGGTAGGTGATGGAGAGGCATAATTTAAAAAGTCAATGAAAGGTTCTGTTAAATCACAGTTACATTATGCTGATATTCACCAAAGTCCTGTGCTAAAATGCCTTTGTCATAAAATATTGAGACTCCTTTCTGCAGTGACAAATGAAGCTTCCCACAGTCCTGGAGGACTGAAGGAGCTGGAGAGGAGCCCTTTTTTCTGTGATGTGAGCAGGACAAGATGGTTTTCCTGCACCTCCCCCTGCCCCAGGGCTGCCTTTGGCTGCCCTGATCCTCAGGCTGGGCTCAGTGAACGTGCAGCATGGGTTCAAACTTCCCAAGCCACCTCCTCTCCCTTCTCCCCTCCTGCTGCTGATAAACGTGGCCACAACATTCATTCAAATACCCACTGAACTTGCCTTTAGGATCTCCTAAAACCACCCCTGTTCCACACCCTTCAGTCCTGCCCTCGCTCTGCATCTTCGAGGGAATGGAAGCTCTCAGAGATCCTTTCCACATACTCTGCAGAGGTCTCTGGGATTGCCCAGCCACTCTACTCTGCACAGCACTCCTGGTAGCAAGTGGTCTCTTGTTCCTGGCCTGGCACCCAGCTTGTCAGCACAGGTCCAATCTAAATAACCCCCAGGCAAATCCCCTGCAGTCCTTCCATTGCTCTGGGACCCTGCCCATTCCTGCAGATGCAAGGGTCTGGGACCCTGCCCATTCCTGCAGATGCAAGGGTCGGGGACCCTGCCCCTTCCTGCAGATGCAGGGCCCTGGGACCCTGCCCATTCCTGCAGATGCAAGGGTCTGGGACCCTGCCCCTTCCTGCAGATGCAAGGGTCTGGGACCCTGCCCCTTCCTGCAGATGCAAGGGTCTGGGACCCTGCCCATTCCTGCAGATGCAAGGGTTTGGGACCCTGCCTGTTCCTGCAGATGCAGGGCCCTGGGACCCTGGAAATGGTGCAATTCCTGGCCCCACTGACCAGCCCATGAGGGAAAAAGCCTGCCAGGGAGCAAGTGTTTCCAGAGATGGAACACAAATGGCTCTTCCCAACACCTGGGGATTCAGAACCCCACTGGGGCTTGATTTGCTTCTTATTTACATCAGGATGTGGCTCTTAGTAGGGTCCTCAGACTGCACAGATGATGCTGAACTCAGTGAAATAGCAGCAGTGTGAGTGCCTGACTCTGAGCTCTTGATGTCCAAGGTAACCTGGCACTGGCAGGAGCAAGGGCAGCTCCAAAGCCTCTCTGCCAGGCAATCACGTGCCATCTGCTAAAGGAAGCCTTGGAGAAAATGGCAAAGCAGTGAAACTCTACCTTAGATCACATCATTTTAATGCCTTTTATTTCCCGCCTGTTAAAGCTTGTAAAAAGTAATCTCTGTCTTGTGAAGAATTGTTTTGCATTTCAGGACCTCGGGGAATTAGATGGGGCTAAGTAATTATCAGGAAGCCTCCCTGAGTTGAATAGAAATGGACTCAGTGGGCAGAAAGCTGTGCAGTGCATTAAGATAAGGAAACTAAAATTTGGGAAACAGCTAAAAAAGGAGAGTGTAACCTTTCTGGGGGCTTTAGCCCATTCTGAGTCTATTTTAAAGGCTGTTGAAAACTCTCTGCTCAAAAGTGCCAAAATACCTCTGCACATCAACGGTGCCTTTGACCCAAAGGGGAAGAAACCCACCTCAGCTCTGATCTTCTCAAATATTTATAGACATACCTTCCATTCCGACCTTAATTTGAATTTCACATTTATTACTAATAAAACTCCCACACCTCCATTGTTGGCCAGATCTGAAATACTCAGCTACTGCCAGGGATGGGAGCAGGGAATGAATACTGAGGCTGAATCTGGCTCCGTGTGAAGGGATGGGCAGAGGCAAAGCTCCTGGGGTAAGTGCAAAGGCAGAGTTAAGCAGAGATCCACCTCCTGGGCACACCCACCCGTGGATGCCCTGTGAGAGGGCACAGCAGCTCCACACACTTGTCTGCTAGAGCCCTGTGTTGGCAGCACACCAGGGCAGCTGATCCCTCCACTGAAGGAAGGTGGTGACACCTTCCCCAGCTCCTCCCGAGCTCTACAAGCCGAGATCTCCCTGACCCCAAGGGCTCCACAGCACCCACATCCCCCCACCCAGCCTGCTGCTGGGTGCTGGGCAACCTCTGCCACGTTGTGCCCACCACTGCCCACCAGCCTGGGAGCTGCAGCTGAAATAATGCTTGTAGGAGGGCACAGGAAAGCTCAGGGCCTTTCATTTCTAATCAAGTTATTTGTAAAGAGAGGTCGTTTGTTACTGAGGGTGAAATGCCAGGAGCAGAGAGTGAACTGCCCACGGGGATTTTAATTCTTATGAAGTTTGGTAGTTTCATTACTTTTCCCATTGAATATTAATGCAGCAATATGGCATCACTGGCTGGGTCTGTCTGCAGTTTCTTCTCAACACTGCTATGTTCTTCCCAAATAATCCCCCCCTTAAAGCTGAAACCTGAGAAAGAATTACTCTAATTTTCTACAAATCCAGTTCAGTGCATCCAACATTTCCCCTCACCTGGGTCAAGAGGCATCCCATCTGCAAGGCACAGAAGAAGTGCCCACACAGCAATCTGAGTGTAAGCTGTGATGCAGATTTTAACACAGACAGGGATTTCTGGGCCACTGGAGCCCAGCAAGGGGGTGTGTGTGTCTCACTGGGAAACACTGGGCTCTGCTGGGATGAGCAGCTGTGCCCTCCCCAGTGCCAGGGCTTGCTGACACCCTCACACTGCACTGCACGCCCCCCCTTGCAGCCCATGACAGTCAAACTTTGACAAAGACCTCAAAAAAACTGTTTAAATTGAACATTTATAGTTTTTTTCTGTAATGAACCAGATTTACCACATCTGCAGTGAAAAACAAATATTATGGTACTTTCTTCCTCTGGTTTGTTTATGGCTGAGAGGACAGTGCATGATCTTACAGTTGTCATTAGTGCACTTATTAAAATTCAATATTTAAAATAAATACTTAAATTAAACAAAAAATTCAGTTATTAAAACACCAATATTAATTTTACAGAAGACTGTCAGGGATGAAAGTAGCAATTCTCTTACTTCCTACAACTGTCTTTCCAAATGAAACCACCACCCTCTAAAAAAATATGTATATATATGTATATATTTCTAAGTTTCAAGATCAGGCTTCAGTCTTGCAGAGTTATGCTCTGATTTTTGCATCCACAGCCAGGGTCTGCCACTAGCTTTTTACAGCCTGACAGAGGGAATTTGCTTAGAAACAGCGTGAGGAGGGAGGCTGAAACTTGGGAATTTTACAACCTGTTTTCACTGGTGATTCCATTTCAATCAGACTGGCATTTCCCAAGGAGGCTGCAGCAATTTCCCATTGTTCTGTCTTCGTTTTGCTGGGGCAAACCCCGGGGAATTTGCTCTTTTTAGTGACCCTGCCACCACAGCCCCCAGATGCACATCTCCAGTGCCCTGCAGCAGCTCCAAAGGCCTGTTCTTGTTCCCAGTGTGAACGGCTCCCAGTTGCCATACTGGGAACGCTGGGGAGGGAGAGGTCAGCACTGCTCACGGGGGGGTTTTCTGGCTGTTCCTACCCCACTCCCAAGGCTACAGCTCATGCTCTGCCTTGGTCAGAAACTGTCAGACTCCTAGAGCTGCCCAGAGCAGGATCGTGCCCCCCGTATCCCATTCAGCCTGATCCTGCTCCAGTTCTGAGCAGGGACACGGACCCGGGGGAGCTGCAGGGATTTATTTTCCATCTCAAGCTGGAAAACGTGCCATTGGTTTCAGTTTTGCTCCCTGACAAAGACACCAAGTCCCCTTGCAAGGGTGTCTGAAGGGGAGGGGGCACTCAGCAGCCCTCAGGGAGCAGCTGCTGGCAGCTTCCCCGGCTGACAGGGGTGCAGTTGGCTCCAGATCCCCTGTGCTGGACCCCCAGTGACAGGAGCCAGCCTGCCTGGAGGGGCTGTGTGTGCCTCTCTGCTCACGGGGCTCTGCAGGGTAAGAAAACATCAGCCACTGGAGAGGGTTGGCTGAGGGTTACCTGTTGTGTGCACACCTGATCGGGGGGGAGGAGGAGCTGCCTGTTGTTTAAAGTCTCCCTTTTCTTTTGTGCTGTGTCTGGGCAGGACCCACACGTCTGGAATGCACCTTAAAACAGCCTTATCTCCACAACCCATCATTACAAGGCAGGTGGTGCAGTCTACTTTATTTTCTCATTTCTCTTCTTTTTCTTCTCCTCCCTCTAACTTCCCCCTCCACCCCAGGGTAGGAATTTCTGAACCTCAACCAGTACACGTTGCATGGCTCACACACCTGGAATCCACTTCTCTCCATCACTGCTCCAACACAGAAAAACAGTGGGAGGAAGAATATGAAAAGCCCCAACAGCAAGACCACAGGCTACTCCAGGAGAGTAACACCCCTAATGTTTTAAACTTGCACAGAAATGCATGTTAACTTGACTTCCCATTTAGCTGCCCTAGCCCAGGACAAAGAGAACTGTTCCTCTTTCTGAAAAGCCAGCAGGGAGCTGCTGAGCACAGAACCACAGAATCACAGAATCACAGATATTAGGGGCTGGAAGGGACCTAGAAGATCAGGGGTGCAGCTCACCCTGGCAGCAGGTTGTGCCCACAGCCCGTGCCAACCAAGCTCATGAGGCTTAAGTGAGACTTAAGTAAGTTGTCATCCAATGACAGGACGAGAGGCAATGGGTGCAAGTTGGAGCACAAGAGGTTGAGGGTCAACACAAGGAAGAAC
>WYEA01013936.1:57289-69071 GCA_033558465.1 Alcedo atthis | reverse complement strand
ATAGAGAGCATGGAGCCAGACTCTTCTCAGTGTCATCCAATGACAGGACAAGAGGCAATGGGAGCAAGTTGGAGTACAAGAGGTTTAGGGGCAGAGCTCTGGAACAGGCTGCCCAGGGAGGTTGTGGAGTCTCCTCTGGAGACACTCAAGATGTGCCTGGATCTGTTCCTGGGTGACTTGGTCTAGGTGATCCTGCTCTGGCAGGAGCGTTGGACTAGATGATCTTCTAGGTCTCTTCCAACCCCTAACATTCTGTGATTCTGTAAAAAGGCAGACAAATTATATGATAAGGCCTTGAGTGAACTAGAAAGTAACTGGAGGATGGGGAGTATGGGCAGAGAAATTCTTTGATGTTTCTTAGAGTTGAAATTAATGCTATGTAAAACATAATTGAAAACACAAACAGAATTTAGTACAATTAATTAAGGTAAAAAATGAACTTTTTACCTGTTATGATTTAGTTTAGGTAAATGGTGAACACTTGGAGTCTAAAATAAGCCAAGTTGGTGTAAACTGGATGAAATACATTTCTGAGTTAATGCCTGAATTTATGTCATTCATGTTATAAATTTCACTTTTGTTATGATGAGATTGTGTTTGATTGGTCATCCAATCTGAGAATTTACTAACGTTCTTCATCTTGTCTTCATTCTTCTCTTCATAATCTTCATCTACAGAAGCCTTTTAGAAAGTGATAGGATAAATAGTGAGCTAATGATATCTCACCAACTATAAGAAATACTTCAAAATTAAATTAAAAATTATGGAGCTCTTGTAGACCACTGACTCATTTAGATTAAATCTTAGCACAAGGGTCAGTTTCAGGTTGCTCTCTGGTTGTTTATGTGCCTGAACGGAGTGTTTATTTTTATTCCTTTGCTTTTGTATGTTATAATTTTTACCTTAATCTTTTATCTCAGATACTTTTGCCCGGTCAATAATCAATGAGAAGTATTTTGTGTCTGTTATTTGCTGAATACCTAGACCTGTGCATAGTTCAGCTCTATCTAGCTGTATTCCAGCTCCTTTTCTCCACATACTTCCCAAGAAATAACTGAGAAATGCATCACATGGTTTTCTGAAGAAAGATGAAAAGAGATTAAAAAAAAAACCAAGATGACTGCATCTCTTTAAATTTTCATTTTCTAAAATTTTAGAAATGTTCCTATTTGGCTGTTCATTTGTTAATAATGTTGTCATGCCTTACAATTTATGACTTGTTGTCCCTTGGGGCCAGAGACCTAAGTAGTGATACTTTGTTCTAGGTGTTCACTCTGAGAAGCTTCATTAATTTTGTCTATAGAGAGTTACAGGAGTTTAAAAAATACACGAGTGAGAAAGGGCCATTTAAAGAAGGATGATACTGGCTCTGTCCAAATGTTCTATTAATGGATTATTCACATCTTCAGAAGCAGCAAAAACTAGTGCTTTAGGGCGAGGGATATAAAGAAAAGCGCAAGTTCATTGTGATGCATCTCCAATGTACCTTCTCAGACAATGACTGGAAGATTGAGTTTGCTACCTGCATCACCATGCTTACTAGTCTAAAAATTCTTGTCTCTTCTCATATTACAGATCGCCAGTAAGCCTTTCCAACTTCTCTTTGTCTTTCCTGGTATTTCTGTGGTTTTTGAAGTGGGGTAACCAGAAGTGCATTTAATAGTCTGAATACAAAGTGAAACAGTGCAGTGATACAATTGTATCATCTGGTTTGTATTTTTTGTATGTATTTTTCATCTCACTTTCCTGGGGTTGTCTTGTCTTTTGACTTCTTACTTAACAGTTCTGCAGTTCTATGAAAATATTAATGACTCCAAGATATTTTTCTCTAGAAATAGTTTTGGGTCCATCAGTATGTGTAGAATTTACTGGTTTTTTGTATGTTTCAAGGCCCACCTGCATTGCTTGCACCCAATTTTTAATAAGTCATCTTCAACTGTTCAGGTTGTGGTTTAGTTTAGATTGTTTTGAATGATTTTGTGTTAGCAGACAGTATACCAGACTAGGTAGCCTATTCTAAGTTACTTGCAAATCTGTTTAATAGCACATTTGCCCTTACAGGTCCCCGTGGGACATCTGATAATTGCCTACCATTGTAGCTAGGTTTTTGTCTTTTATATTCTTTAATCCTTTTTTTATTCATGAGAGTTCATTTCCACTCTGTAAAAGATGACATTTTCAAAGCTGTTGTTGAGGGGCTTTTCAAAAGGTATTATAATTTCTTATCTAATATATCATATAGATGTATAGTCTACTCTTGTAGAAAATATTTCCGTCAAAACACTTATGATACAGAATTTCTCCAAGTACAGTACTTGACGATTTAATATTAATTAAGTTTTAAGGTTTGTTTACATCATAATTGTATGTCATCTGATTTATCTTCTTTCTCTTTTGGCAAAGAATGAGTGTAAATCCACCTAGCAAGAATTAGCCCCGAGTGCTAATGTCTCAATGGTGTCCTGCATTTCTGTGTTTCCTCATATAAACTTGCTGCAGTAGTCTCCAAATTAGTTTTTTCCGGTTTATTTTTAGAAATAAAATATATTATGGTACTTTGTACCTAGTAGTGATTGCATTCTGAGTGATGGGACTCTCAAAATTCTTGTGTGATTTTTCTCCAGATTTCCTCTTAGGGTACTAAGGCAAGTTTTTTACTTTTAATACTTGGTGAATTCTAACATCCTTGGTGGTCATTACAGACTTATTCCTGGTTCCTTTTAGAATACAAGTGAAAATATGAGAGAAGTCTGAAGTGTTTTGTAATCTAGATAGAGATGAGGAGGAACACTTGTTGATGAAATAAAGACAGAATAAGGAATTGCAAATTTAGAGGAAGAATAAGATACATGCATGTAACTTGGAAGAGCTGATTATGTGGGGAAAAACGTCACTTATGGAAGCAATTAAGAATTACTAATTACTGGTTTTCCTATTAATGGGATTCTTATTACTAGAGTAGGTATCTGGGAGTTCTTTACATTGCTGTGTTCATTCATCCAGTATCCATCAACTTGAGTTCCTTTGCAGTATTCCAATGGAAATGCCACTTACTGCTGTGTTTTTTAAAAAAAAACTTTAGACTTTATAACAGGTGGAGATTCTTTTATGAAGGAGTTTTGTGTAGAGGTTCAGATAATGGAGGACTCCTTGAACGTCTGCCATTTGAAAACACACAAAAAAATCAGCCCAACACACGTCTTTCACTCCCATTCTTTCCTGTGTACCTTTTCTTACTGCCAGTCTTGACATTTCACATCAATGTTATCCCTCTTCCCATTGTTGAATCCAAGTAAAATTTAAGAATTGCTAGCTATGCAGATTTTATTCTGGATGCAGAGAATTAGAATTCATTTGCAATTTGAATATCTCTCCATTTCGTGACAAACGTGGATAGCCAGAATTGGCAATTCGATGTTGTGCTTTAGCTTAGTATGTTGTGTCAGTATGTGTGTGAGCTGAACCGTAATAGTTTATGAATTGTGGTACTTAGAGTGAACTCTCAAATCTTTATAATGTCTTTTTCTAACTGCTGGAAGTAACCAGACTCGCTTTAAAGGAAGAGGGTCTGGTTGGGTTTGGGTTTTATTTTTTGTTGTTGTTTTTTAACCATTTATTTATTTTCCTCCAGACAGGAAATGGATTAAAATGGCAGTAGAAACTGCCTTGTGGTACTAAGCCTTAAAAAGTGCACTTAACCACTAGCTCAGGGCATATGGAATAAAACGTCAGGCAAAGTAATTTACCGTCCTGTTTGCCTTTAAGGGTAATGCAGAGCAGGGCTGAATAATGAAAGTATTATTTCCTGCATTTTTGTCAATTCAAGGTCCCTACTTAAGCTATACCGGCAAAGGCAGTGAAGGTCTAGAAGTGGCTTTGTTTCTTGTTTGCTGTTTTGAATGCTCTGGAAACTATGACTGCAGTATCATGTACTTGATAGTATGTGGTTGAGGACTGGAAGAATTAAACAGGAAAAAAGAAGTCTTAAATATTGTGTAATTTTGACCCCAAATGAGTGCAGTGACACAGAAGCATTGGGTTAATCAGTTTGACATACGCTTTCATTAAAATGGCTTCCACTCAGGGTTTGCTTCAAAAAATCTCTAATTGATACTGATTATTGTTGCACAAAATTATCTTTAATATATACACTATTTACATAGTAAGCTAATCACCTGGTTAAAAGTCAGTCTCACAGGAATTTTCATCTTGTCTTGCAGTGTGACTATCGCATTCTATAGTTATTACTCTAAATTTTTCCCAGTTTGTAATTATAAAAGATTTAAACACTCTGCTAAATGTACACTATTTAAATATATTGAAATATATTTCATTGTGTTTTTTAAGTTTAGTCCTGGGTTTGACTTGTTTGAGTACAATACTGATGTTTGCCTTTTTTAATGACATTACTGAAATTGATCTGCTCTGAGAGCTGTTTATCCTTTATGAATCTAGAATGTTTCTAATAGGCTGCTGCCCAAACTGTGGGTTTTGGTGGTCTTTTGTAGAATTCTGATATTTTAACAATCTGTAATGAAATATTTTAAGAAAATGAATCTAGTGTAACTGAAATCTAAAGTTGACTGTATATTCTTATTTAGAGATATGTTATCTGTACAGCAGGAAGCTTGAACTGCTCCAGTACTGGAAAATTTAATGTACCACTCAATTACTATTCTTTAGCCAATTTAAAGTAATAGATTGGGAGTGAGGTCTTAATGCAGTGTAACCTTTGGAACATTAGAAATAACCTCCTTCCCTTCTGAAATCAGTGTACAGTAATGGCATCTGTCTTACTGTTTTGCAGGCAAGCATATTCAAACTGCATTTAAAGTTTTTATATTTAGGAGGTTTTCTATAGATTTTTTTCCCCCTCTTTCACACTCTTAAGTTCCAAGACAATATAAATTTACTGTCAATTCATAAAAATTACTCATCTGTATTTCAATAAGTATTCATATATATTTATTTAAGTTAAATTACTGTGTTATTCCACTCTCAATACATTGCTACCTCTACTTTAAATATATTTTCCATATTTAGAATTGACATTTCTCTCTTGAGGGGATTTGTTGTTGTTGGACTCCTCTATTCTGTCTTCCTGTGATCTGCTTTCTCTTTCAGCAGAGGCAGTCCTCTGTTTTCCCCATAACATACCTGTTAATATTTTTGTTCTCATGTGTATTGGCAACAATGTAAGTATAGAGGAAGATGACAGATCTTTATTCAAACTTTTTTAAGCAATAAAACATGTTTAATTTCTTGTGAACAAAATTAGTAGTTGTTTAGCATGGCTTAGTGGATTTCTTTTTAGGGACTGTGACCCATCATTTGGGAATTGCTATCCTGAACCCTGGTAGACTACTTGCATTTATTACTTTTATGAATGTAACTGGAAAGCAGTATTTTCAGATTTGATATGTATACAGGGTAGGATACTTAATAGGTGATTCCCATTGTAATTCTGAGAAATAGATATTAATATCTAAATAACTGACATATACTGAAAAATTAAAACATTTGTAAAAGATGCTATGAACTAGTGCTTTGGGAACCACAGTGATGAATTTCTAAAGCTTGTTTCTCCTGTGAATCTCATCTAAAGCAGAACTCACACTGTCTTAGGTGTAAGTTTATTTTAAAAAGATCACTGTATGTGTTGGGAGTAATGGAAAGCGTTAGTACAAATGTGGGGGTTTTATGCCCTTTTTTTTTTTGACAAAACAGCAAAATTAGCTGAAATTGAAGTTACAGTTGGAAGCTTTTCCCATTTTCTAAACCACAGTCAGTCATTTGATAAACAGTTGTGGTTCTTCCCTAATATTTCAACACCGGTTGAACAAGAGCATGTACAGAACATCAGAACACCACAGTCTGTAGATGCTATGCCTAGAAGAGTTTTGTCATCCCATACTTTTGTCCTTTCTCTGAAGGAAGGAGATTGATGTTTTTAGGGATGTATATAACACGGGTGCAGTTTTTAATTTGACCACCAGGTAATATAGGCTAGCTCACCTTTGAGAAGAGTTTTTATGTTATTTCACAGAATCAAAGACTGTTAGGGGTTGGAAGGGATCTAGAAGATCATCTAAGTCCAACCCCCCTGCCAGAGCAGGATCACCTAGACCAAGTCACAAAGAATCTTCCCTGACCCGGAATCGAACCCGGGCCATGAAGTGGGAGCACTGAACCCTAACCACTAGACCACCACGTATTTCATTTAACTTCTAACTGCTTGTAGCTAAACTTCTGAGTGGAGCATGAGCTGCTGTTTTCTTCTGTGCTTTTCCTTTAAGCTTGTGCTCTGTCTGTGACAGTACTATGCTCTTGAAGTTGGCACCACACCTATGAATTCATCTAAGAACTGCTACTGCCAGTTATTTCCATGAAAACAGTCAAGTAGCTCCAAAACACTAAGACCTGTGTTGAATTCTGATCTGAGTGTTTTCAGTTAAGGAGTTATAGCCCTTTGAGAAATTGTAAACCTTACTTTTGAACTTGAGTTTCTTCAAACTTCTGTGTTCATCAGGCCTTGGACACTTACAAAAAGATGAGTCTTGCTGTCATAAGATTTTAAATAAAAGTGAAGGAAAGATAGCAGTAGTCTACAAGAAATTCTTGTCCCTTTAAAGTAGATGGGCAGGATTTGAGGAAGCTGTATTGTTGGAAACCATTTCTATACGTGTATAGTTACCAAAAGAGCACTGTTTTGTTTCAGCATCATTTTCAGCATAACCTGGTGAAAGGATTCCCAGCCACACTTCCAAGTCTCGGATTCTCTGCTCAGTGGCCACCAGCTTGTTCTGTGAACATAACTACATCACTTCTGTATGCCTGTTTCTATTGCTGCTGTTTGCCTTGTCAACTCATAAGACAAGAAGGATCTGATTCTTATATTTGTATGAATATTCAGTCTCCCACAGTGGCTGTATTGAACAGTATTTAATTTGAGTCTGTATTTCTTGTATGGCAATTTTATTTAGGCATTATTTTGTTTAGCTTGTTACTGAACATAGACACCCACAAGTATGCATGTAGTCTTTGTGAAGGTGTTAACATAGAGTGTACAATGTTTTGTCAGGTCCCAGTAGCCAGAGCCAGCATTCTATGGCTCATTGGTGAATACTGTGAACGGGTTCCCAAGATTGCACCTGATGTTTTGAGGAAGACAGCCAAGAGCTTCACTAATGAAGACGACCTTGTAAAGTTGCAGATCTTAAATTTGGGTGCAAAACTCTATTTAACGAACTCAAAGCAGGTAAGCCTAAACTCAGAAGTGCATGTGTTTAGAATCACTCTAAGTTTTGTCTTTATAGATCAGTGATTTCTTATGTAACCAAAAAAATGATCCATATCATTCTGTGATAAAAGCTGAACATCAGTGTTCAAAAATCTACCAGTCTATATCCAGCACATACTTGATTCATCTAGCCATGAATCTTTGAGTATGTGCTGGATTGTAAATATGAATGTTAGTGATGTGAGAACTCTTTTTTTCCATCTTTCTTTCTTGAGGAAATTGTGGATATATTGGTTAATATAAATTTGTAAATTGTGTTACTAGTATCACAGAGGAGATTTTCCAGATGTGATTTGCTGTTTTCTGTATCTAAGACCATAATTTTTAATGGAATATTGTTACTTTGAACAAGAAGCTACTCCTTTTTTTGTTTTGTTTTTTCCCCACAGTATCTCAAAGGGGGTGCCAACAAAAGGCCTCGTTAATTTTTCCATCAGTGCTCATCTTAAAAATAGTAACTGCTTTTCCTTTTTCTGTATTTCTTACTATTTCACTTTACCTCATGGAACGAATGGGGTTTAATATCTCCAGTAATAAAGGTAATGTAAAAATGTTAGTGAAAAAAAGTGAATTAGATCTCCAGGTAGCTGAAACAATAACTATGAGAAGTACAAACTGCCTTTTTCTTCTTAGTGACAATGCTATAGACTTCATCACTCTCTGGCTCTGAAATACAGTGTCTTGATGCTAATTTTTTCAGTGTATTCCTGTTATTACTGTAAAAGGTTGTAAAATCAAGATTTATTTTTTTTCCCCAAACACAGACTAAATGTATTGTCTGAGATGTATACATTTCCCTGGGCTGCTAGTCCTCTTTTTTTCTACAACAGCTTGAACAGCACAGGATCTTACACTTCTGCAACTGTACTTCTGTCTTCTTGTTCCTTGATAGCTACATTCATATACTGATTTGATCAGCCTAATTCTATGGGACATGTGGAGAGATAAACTGTCTTGCCATGTATTCAGAGAAGATTTAATGCTCGTCCTTTGCTTATGCAGTCTAAAATGGGGCAGTAAAAAAAGGTGACTTCTTTCTGTCAGTGCTCACCTTAATGGAAATGCTGACTGATACATGGAAAGATTTGCTTGATTATCTAAACCGTCTCCTTTTGACCCATTACATAATATTTACTATTTTCCATATAACTTTTTTTTTCTCATTTTACAGTAATTTTTCCATGCCATATTTGGCAAAAAATCCATTTCCTACAAGGAGCTGATGATTTCTGTGATGCTTTTTTTCCAGCTTCACACCTTAATACATTTTAAAGCTTCATTATAATTGTTGCATAATCATTTATTCAAATATGGTAATGATGATAAAGCAGAATAAATTGCCTCATGAGATGCCTACTAAATTATGAATTTCGGCAAAGGGTGTTTTCTTCTTTTAGTTTTAGGTTTTGGAAAAGTAAGTTGTCTTCTCAAGTGGTCAATCTGTTCGTACACAAAATTCTATAAGAGTAGCTTGATGTCTCAGCTTATTCAAAACTCTTCCGAGCTAGAATATGATGACTAGAACACTTCCTATATCTTCTTCCTTATTTCCAGGAGTAGCTCTCTCATTATTAAAACATTTATTTCTGGAATTACTTCAGTTCCTAAAAAGTCCAGCAATTTTTCAGTCTGTTTTTTCAAACATGATAGCAAATCTTCTGTGCTTGACTGCTCAGTTGTCAGTCTGTCCATCTCTCCTCATCTTCATGTTTTCTCCCTCCATATCCTACTACATCATGTAATACATCTTTGAATCCGTTATCGGTTTCATCCAAAGTTAATGATGTTGTGAAAATCTCAAAAATATGTCACTTTGTTGAAAAATAATGATAGCATAGGCGAGAGAGACTCGACACCAACTAGATGCATGAAAATAGCTCTTTCCCCAATTGAGTGAAATGCAGGTAAAAGCTATTACATCTTTTTTTGAACAAAAACACAAGATTCTGGAGGAAATAAGATTGTTGTTTTTCCTCTTTCTGTAGATAAATTATTTGCTGATAATTTCCTTAGGCATATGTTCCAAGACTTAATTCAGCCCATTTTCCGGAATGGTTTGTAAGATTCAAGGGTTTTTTATAAGAATTACCATTATCCTTTAAGTCCTGTGTTTACCCTATGAATTTTCAAAGGGTGTAATTTCAGGAGGAGTTTCATGTTTAATCCAATCTGGATCAATATGTACTAAGAAGAGGCTTTTCTTTGGTTGTCATATGTTTTCTGGTAAACTTGCTTCCTTTTTTCATCACTTGGGGGATGTAAAAGTTTTTATGAATGTGCTAGATAGCTGTATAAATGGAGCTCATGTAAGTGTGTTCTGCAGAAAATGTGTCATCTAATTGCCTTAGTTGTTTCTTGCATACAGTGAGACTAAAAAGTTTTTTATGGGATTCTGTTGTGCAACATAGTAGGAGTCCCACCAGAAAAAGTCCTCAGTATTCCTAGTGTGTAAATAGTTATGCAGAACGTGGTTTAGCACACTAGCCTTATCTCATATACCTCAAGTATCAAGTTATTGAAATAATACCATAGAGTGGATAGGTTGCTGTTTCTCTGATGGTGTAGAGCCTCATCTGTTGGTAATGCTTGTCTTACATATTTTTTTTTAAGTGGGGGTCTACCGGAAGGTTAATTGCTGCTAATATAGCATAGATACTAAATTATTAAACTGAACTATCACCACTGAAAAATTCTGGGAATGTTGCTGAAGAATGACTTGAAATATACTTTTCACATTAGCTAAAGTAAAACGTACAAAAAAATAGTAGTAGATGCAAACAGTGTGGGGATTAAAGAAACTATATCTATATAATGAATATGTCCAGATAACAGGTGATGTTGACAGGATAATAAATATATTATTTCATGTATCAGAATACTTTGTATACCATCCTATGGAGAGTCATGGTGTACAAATTCTGTCATATTTTGCCAAATTAATGTGCTTGCTCAAATAGTTTCCACCTTCTTATGGATATTGCTTTGTTGGAAAAAAACTGATGTGTATTCATTATTTTGTTTTGTTTTGTTTTTAATTAAAATTAATTGTTTCTATTAGTGATCTCCTTGTAGAAAAGCTTCACTACGAAAAAACCCACAGTTTTCTTCCTGTTTTCATGAAAGCTGTTTACACCGTATATGATGCTTTCCAGAAGATGTCTTGCAGATATGGAACATTCTTCCATATATATTTGCTCTATCTTTTTCTGTATTAGACATTAAGGAAAAGATATTTTAGGGGAGAAGAAGGGGAGAAGGAGGAGGGAAATGATAATGGAGAAAACGATCCCATTAGATAAAATGCAGTCTTTCAGGATCGACTCTTTTATCTAATTCCATCAATGCTTACTAAAGAAGTGCCCACCATGATACCAAGGCCTTCCATTTTTCACGTCCCTATAGCAATTTGCAAGCAAAGACCACTGTGTTTTATGAGCCATTCTGCTGAGATTTCTGCCATGACAGCAAGGAGTCTTGTTTTGTTTTACAGAAAAGTGATGGCAAAGACTGCAGGAGGTATCCCTCATTTAGTTTAATTCATGCTACCTGAGAACCCTCCCTTCCAATTCCATTTAGATTGAACAGCCTAAGTCCTGCATGAGTGCAGATTACATATGTTATGTCTGATGCAGTTATTTAAAATTTTATACCCTGATACAGAAATAGCTGCCAATAAGCTGTGAAATGCATACAGGAAAGTTTAACCTTTCCCAGAACTAAAACAGTACCTTGGGGGAAAAAGTGTATTTTTGCAGAAGCATCATTAGGTATCAGAGAGAAAAAAAGAAACAAAAAATATTTCACTGAATATATTTTTAGCTATGCTTTTATTATTATTCTAATGTAATTTTAATAATTGCTTCAGATCTTTGGTGCCAAAGTGTATATTGTGAAAGCTTGCATACATTGCATTGTACGTGATTAAAATTCAAATAATTTTTTGGTTACTTCTATTTCCCTTACAGGAGTTAATATTCTGAAAAAGTATTTTTATATCTCTAGAAAAGAAATAACTTGCATCCTCAAGGTGGAAATTATTAAACTCGATTCTTCTTATCAAAGTGCATATAACAAAACTGAATGGTTTTTTACTTTTTTTTTTTAATACATTTTTCTACTCACATAATTTAAACTTTTTTTATAACAGTATCATGATAAACAAAATTTGTATGCAAGGTTGTTTCTTTGTATAAAGAAAGTAAATCCTCCTTGACAATGCATTTTTTAACCCTGTATTATTAATCCATTCTGAGTTGCAATGCTAAAAATCTACTTCCAGTGCATTATTTTTGGTCTTTTTTCCTGATTGCTTTTATGTAAAGAAAGTGGCATACTTATTTCAAATGTATCTAATAGGTACAAGTCTGTTCAGCACTACTGTTCTGGTTACAATATGTTATTTCTAAGATACTGGGAAGTATCTTGGATCCTCCCAGATTTTTTTATACTCTTTTTTTTTTTAGTTTTAAAAATTTTTAAACT
>WYEA01013936.1:46661-57189 GCA_033558465.1 Alcedo atthis | reverse complement strand
TTTTTAGTTTTAAAAATTTTTAAACTGAATTATTAAAATTAATTAATACGTGTTAATATTCTCAGACATTAAATTAGGAAGTCCTATTATGCTTTAAAAAGCTGTTATAATATAAGTTGCTCTCTTACATAAATAAATGACCGATATTGCTGGAGGCTTTAAGCGTCAAGACAAAAATGGAAGAAGTCTTTTATCCTGGTTTTTAGAGGGCATCAGCAGCTTGCTTTTATGAAAAAGTAACAGCTAAATGCACTGCAAATAATTTGCAGTAATCCAGTTCAGTGATTCATGTGTCTGCTTTAATGGATCATAATTCAGGATAAAGTAACTGAGTGCAGTCAGAGTGCAGACACTGCTTATGCCAGGGACAGTATCTCTTCATAAAACACACCTCAGCAGAAGCAGTTTGCCAGCCCCCTAATACCCTCTGATGTTTTGATGTCCTGCATATTTTTCCGATTAAGTTTTGAGTGCCATGTTTTTAGTTGTATTTCCACATTCATTATCCTCACGTAGAGCCTTCAGCGGGTTTGCCATATATGATTATTTTTTTAATGATGCCTTTCTTTCCACTTCAGCAGTTTAATAATCTAGCACATGGCTGCTTCTCAGTACTCAGCATTCACCTCCCCAGTACAGAAGAGGACATGTGCTTTGGCTGCAGAATTCCATTTGCAGCTTTAGAAATGCATATTCCCTGTGGAACAACATTTGTTTGACATAACCATTCATTTTTATTACCTCTTTAAATATGTTTATCCAGAGTTATCAATAATCATAAATAACTTGTATTCTGTTCTTGTCCTGGTTTTTTCCACAGACAAAATTGCTTACCCAGTACGTATTAAATCTCGGCAAGTATGATCAAAGCTACGACATCAGAGACCGTACAAGATTTATTAGGCAGCTTATTGTTCCGAATGAGAAGAGTGGAGCTTTAAGCAAATATGCCAAAAAAATATTTCTGGCACAGAAACCTGCCCCATTGCTTGAGTCTCCTTTTAAAGGTACAACTGCCAAAATCATATGGGAAATATGTTCATTGTGTAGAGGAATGTGGAAGCCTATTCAATTTCAATATGATCACAAATTGTGTCACTTAGCAAATACAAATTATTAATATGCAAGGGTACTTGCTCTGCTTACTTGCTTTTCAAACACAATGCATTTCTCTGATGATAAGCCCTGACACATGGATACATTTCTATTTATGTGGACTTGAAATTTTATTTAAATAACAGAAGGTGTGTCTTTTGAGGAAATCTGTTCTTCAATTTAGGAAAATAACTTTAGTCTTTTATCTGGACTTAAATAGAAGATTGTTAATGTGAGTATTGCAGATGTTTTATGAATCTGAAATAAATTGAATCTTGATAAGTTTTTTATTCATTTTTCTCCAAAGTCATACTTTTCCTTGTGCATCTTCCCTGTCTTCTTCTAAGTAAGACCCATTGTCTGTCAGCCTTCAGAAATTAAAAGGTTATCAGGTTGTCTTAATTAAAATTGCTCTGTTACTGTGATGATTTGCAATTTAAATTTTCATACTTAGTCCAAGTTTTGAGACTCTAAAAGTAGCTCCATTTTGAACAAAAACTATTAAAATTCTGGATGTGTTTGTGCCAAGACATGTATATGGATTGTTTAACTGTGCTGTCATTCTTAATATTCACAGTAAAGTAATTTTTAGAGAAGCTACATTTCAGAGCAGCACCTCTAAACACACTGACTGATTAGCTTTTTTATTGACCATTATGGAGGAGATTATTGTAATCTATGGACTGAAATCAGTTTTTTGACCTATGAAGAGCTTCCTAGTTTATATTTATTCCATGACATTTGAGGTAATATAATGGCAATTACCTTTAGCCCTGATTAAGATTGCTCTTTGGGCTAGAGCTCATGCTGTTTGTGTATTTCTCCCCTCCCTCCTTTTATTTATTTATTTATTTATTTTTAAATAGATCGGGATCATTTCCAGCTTGGCACCTTGTCTCACACACTGAATAGCCGAGCCACTGGCTACCTGGAGCTGTCCGACTGGCCAGAGGTGGCTCCGGATACCTCTGTCCGAAATGTTGATGTAACAGAGGCGGTACGTCAGCAGCATTAAAAGTAACTCCATGGGAAGGCATTCGTCCATGTAGACTATTAGCCTAAAATACAAGTGTTTAAATACTATCTGCATGCTGAACTGAAAACTGTTGATGCATGTGAACATCCCTGTTGCTCATTTTAGCTTGGAAACAAAAGATTCACAAATGTGCACGATGCTTGCTCTTTTCAATGAGAGAAATGTGTTGTCTGTAGGCTGCTTCTATATTGCTCATGGACTCAAAAGGCTTTTTTTCCCTCCAACTCTGTTTCAATTTCATATGTCTTATATATGCTGTGCTGCAGTATGTTAATTGCTTTTAATGATGAGTATAAGTGGACTACCACAGTTGGAGGTAAGTTGAGGTCTCATTTATGTGCAAATCCAATTCTAAACAGAAAAAACATATGTAATGTAAACCAAAGACAGCAGTAGGGGGAAAAAAATATATGTTTTGAAGTGTAAAGTTTAGAAAAGACCAGAGTTTACATTTCATATCATTTGGAGAGAATTAGGAATGTTTATAGTAGGAAAATATATTAGTGCACTAGTTATTGGTTGATGTTACAGGGCTGTTTTTCACTACCAGCAGCTTTCTGTTACTGGACTGTAAGCTCTGAGGCAAGGTCATGTTCTGATACCAGAGTTGTGATTTTTCATGTTCCAGAGTCCTACTAAATGTCAGTGAAAGCTATTGAACAGTAACAGAAATAGAAATATACTGCAATATTCTGTGCTTTGTAGTGTCCCCAGGGTATGCCATTGTAACAGGTATATCCAGAAAAGCACATAAGACCTTGTCATAATCCAATTCCTACAGTAGATCACAGACTAAATAATTTGCATATAAGGTGTTAGGCATAGAATGGGTAGAGAAGATTCTAAAAAATAATTTCTGAAGCCAGTGAACAACAATGTGGTGGTGTATATAAGGAAAACACATTTCCTTATATACATTTCAGGAAAAGATACTTGTGTACAAACTTCTGAAAGCTTTTATGGAGAGAATCTGAAGGCAGTCAACTCAAGTGGGGGATTATAAATGATAGGGTTGGCTTGAAAGAATGTGTGGAGGCGCCTTTGTCCATAAAACCAAAAAATATTGCAGGAAATTGGAGTAACATCCATCAACAGCATAATAGAAAACATATCCCTCCAACCCTTTAAGCCTCAAAACAAACATGAAAATCCTTTTCTCATGTTTTTTTGCATCTTCTCATTACTTTTGTGGTTCCTCTAATAATGTATGTGCCTACACAGTGTATGTGAATTAAGCTGAATGGGTAAGCTACTATGCACAATTAAATTGTCATTTACATCCAAAAGAATATTGTTTTTTCAAAATACCAGTTGAAAGGTTGAGCATTACAAAACTTCAGCAGCTTTTGGTGTTTAAAGAGGAAGACAATATGTCTCTAAGTCCATATATCACTACTTGTCACCATTAGAGTTCTTTTCAAAGTTGGTCTTATCAGAGCAGTCACTGTGAGGCATCACTCTTTTGATATAGATGTCTGCCTATTTATTCAGATGTTTTTTGTGGCTTGAGTTTTCCTCCTTCTATTCTGATAGTGTAGTGGGTTCTGGAAAATAAAAGTATCTGGCAAAAGTCACGTTCTGGTATTCTCTTGGTGGTAAGAATTACTTTTACTTGGAGAATTGCAAAGGAAATTAAATACAATTTCTTTGTGGCTGCTAGAGGTTCTTCTGCCTGCTGGGTCCTCAGCTGTTTTCCCTTAAAACATGGGATGATAAAGGTGGTAACCATCCCTTACTTACCCTTCATTCTTCTCATAGGCTAAACTCCACAGGAACTAGAGAAAAAACTCTTGGATTCCAGGTTCATTGGGCACAAAAATTTATTTAGGGTTACTGATGCTTTTACTATGGCACATACAATTTTTTTCTACACTAAAAGATATAATTCATCTTTTTATCTGTACAAAACTTTTTGTTCTCCTAATTGTGTAAAGTAAGAACATTTCAATAACTTCTCTTAACTTGCTTAGAGGATTTATTTAGAAATTGTTTAATACTACTACTGCTACAGTGATTATTTTTCTTTGCCTTGTTATATATATTTTTTTTTTGTATTGCTGCTTGTAAAAGTAAAGAAGTTGAAATTTATTTACAGGCAAAGGAATGGACTGGAATTCCAGATAAGACAAAGAAAGATAAACCTACTGAAAAGTTCTACTCTGAATCTGAAGAAGAGGAAGATGAGTCCTCTAGTACCAGTGAATCAGGCAGGTGTTTGGAAATCAACTTGCAACTCTGCTGACTAGAGAGTGTATCTTCAGAACTAACCACTACTTAAAAAGAATTGGGAAAAAAAAAATAAAACCAGAGCTATGTATAAGATCAGGATATAGGAGGGTAATTTTACATTCACTCTAGCTGTTGTAACTGCTAATTTTAGCTTGTTTATTAAATCATGGAATCATAGAATGTTAGAGGTTGGAAGGGACTTAGAAAGATCATCTAGTCCAACCCCCCTGCCAGAGCAGGATCAACTAGACTAAGTCACACAGGAACGCATCCAGGCAAGTTTTGAATGTCTCCAGAGAAGGAGACTCCATAACCCCCCTGGACAGCCCCTTCCAGAGCTCTGGCACCCTCACTGTGAAGAAGTTTTTCTTGTGTTTACCCTAAACCTCTTGTGCTCCAGCTTGCTCCCATTGCCTCTTGTCCTGTCATTGGATGACCCTGAGAAGAGTCTGGCTCCATCCTCCCTACACTCACCTTTAACATATTGATAGACATTAATGAGGTCCCCCCTCAGTCTCCTCCAGGCTGAAGAGCCCCAGCTCTTGCAGCCTCTCCTCATAAGGGAGACACTCCATTGCCTTAATCATCTTGGTGACCCTGCACTCCAGTAGTTCTCTGTCTTTTCTGAACTGGGGTGCCCAAAACTGGACACAGTACTCGAGGTGGGGTCTCAGCAGTGCAGAGTGGAGGGGGTGGAGAACTTCCCTTGACCTGTTGGCCATACTTCCCCTAAAGCATCCCAGGATGTCATTGGCCTTCTTGGCCAATGCAAGGGCACATTGTTGACTCAGAGTCATCCTCCTGTCCACCAGGACCCCCAAGTCTCTTTCTCAGAGCTGCTCTCCAATAGATCAGCCCCCAGCCTGTACTGGTACATGGGGTTGCTCTTCTCCAGATGCAGCGGTTTGCACTTTGCACAAATGAGTTAGACTTTTTTTTTTTTATGCCTTGTTTCTCAGTTAAAAAAATATGGCTTGCTATTTGCAGTCTGCTTTGAGTAGAATAAGAACAGTGAGAGTTTGTAACTCCAATGAAATGCACCTATCTTTTTGCAGGAAGAGAGATCATATGTTTGTCCATTGGGAACCTTGAATCTTGAATTTTTTATTTTATTTTGGTACTTATTAAGTACTATTGTGATAGCATGTGTCGTTGTGTTGATAAATGGATTAACTTGTTTAAATGTGTGGTCTTCCGTGGGGTTTATTCACTAAATTGTAGTGTAGTATTGCTCTCAAGTTCTACATTAAGTTTTCTATTTATTATAGAGGGAGCTTACTTATGGTGGAGAAGAAAACTGATAGCAGCCTGTCTATCTAGTTCAGTGAGCAAAGGCTCTTTTGACCAGTCTCCCACTTAATGCCAGATAGGCAGGTCCCTAAGACAGCCATTTCTGTAAATGCTAATACAGTTCTGATCTAGTGAAGAACATCATTCTTCCAGGCCCAGGCTTTAGATATCTTAGAATGTTTAGCATTAGAGCCTTAATTGTCAGGATCTAGTTGAATAGAGGAGAGAGCACCTTAAAATCTGAATATGGTGCTTCTTCCCTGTAATTCTTAAACTAAGGAATCATGCACATGTGGTGCTTAAGATTTGTATCACTAAAATTTATGATCCCTGAAGCAAGAAAATAATATTGGTAACGGCATTATTAATTAGAGGTTGAATAATTTGTTTAAATCTGTGATTCTATCAACATCACTATCAGTATTCAAGAACAGATTATCTAATTAAGCATTCGGTTGAAATGTAATCTTACAGTTAATATATAGGTTGGAGAATTTGAGGTCATCTCCAAATTCCAGGCAGGGTTATGTAACTTTGAAGAATTCACATGCAATTAATTTATTATTGGGCTTTGTAATTCGATAAAGTGTAATACCGTAGTCTGAAGAGATCAGGTCTCTAACCAAGAATATTTTGTAAACATTAGAGGAAGGTGATTTTCTTGCCTGCTTTTGACACAGGTTAAACAATGCATGAGTTTTCAGTTGAATCTTAAAATACTGAAACATTGTTTTATTTTCAACAGACTTGGATTCCTAAAATACTAAATAGGTAAGATATTTTGGAAAAAATATTAAATAAACTTTTTTATTTCAGAAAGCAAGTCTGGCAATGAACATGAGAAGGAAGATGAGGAAGACACCAGTGATGAAAGTAGTAGTTCCTCTTCCAGTGAAGAGTCAAGTGACAGTGAGCCAGACAGCAAAGACAGTACTGCAAAGAAAACATCTAGAGCTGATGATGAAAGGTAGGCATACATTTATATTGTTTTTATTACTTTGGTGACAGTAGATGTTAATGCAATATTACAGTAAACAGTTTGCTAAGACTCTCATTAGGATATTTTGTGGCTCTATTGGCCAAGGAGTGTCAGTGTATGTTAGCAATATTCAGTATATAAACTGGGTTCATATTTTCATTAATCAGACTACTCTTATGTTTGGAATTAATTTCTGACTTCAGTAAAATATTGGGTGGCTTTTTGAAAATTGATGTAACCTTGGGAGTCTGAATAAGTGATCAAACAGTTGTGTGAAACACTTAATTACCTTTTGAAGCAATTTTGCTGAGAGCTAAAATTAAGTCCTTCAACACTTTGCCATTATGTAACTAAGAAAATTGATTTTTCTAAATAATGTTATATTAAAAAGATTATGATCCAAATATTAGAGGCAAGAGCTGTGAAGGGAAACGGTCATAAGAATTTAAGTGTTAGCGCTTTTTAAGATTGCCCATTATCAACAGCATTATCATGTATTAAAGTAACATTAAATTTTTGAGTAATTGGGGCTAATACCTTGGATTGTATGAATCTGTTTCTTCCAGGGCTGTCAGCAAGTGGCCTCTGCAGACATGATCACCCTTTACTCTGTAGTCTGATGCCAGCTCACTTGATGAGTTTGCAGCTCAGCTCAGTCGTGGCTGACAGCGTTGATTGGGGCGCAGTACGCACTCTGCTCCTTTTATTACAGACAGTAATTAAAGCAGCTCGCCTTGCCACTTCCATAACAAACACAGCATAATGCCCTAATTATGACTTTATTAATTTAAGTCAGGATTTAATGATTTTAAAAGTGATTTATATTGTTTTTCCTGTTCAGAACAAATGAAATCTGTAGGTTAAATTAATACAGGCTTTTCATCATCGCAAAGTTAAAAAGCTAGTTACCAGTAAATTCTTTTCATTAGAATAACATCTGAAATTTTAAGCAGTAAGGTAAACAATGATTACCCATCAAAACTGGCTGATGTACAGTAAAGTAACATTTTTACTCTTCAAATCTAGTTTTAACAATAAGCTAAATAATTGAAAAACAACTTCATTTATATGATTGGTTCACAGTAACTTATTTGTTGATGGAACTACAGCTTCAATTCAATGGCAATGAAGGAAATGTAGATAATTTTGTCAGTACTTGTATTATAGATCACAAAGAAGAAAATTCATCTAGTGTATATGTCTATGTAATGTTAGTGAATTTTTATTTAACTCATTGATCTCAAACAAGTTATTAAATATTGTCATTTAATGTAATTTTGATTATACTTTTTTTTCCACCATAATTTTAACATTTAATTGGATATGCTAAATTACACTGGTTTCATTAAGTGCATTCTTGTTTCATTTTTAGCTTTGCAGACTTCAAGTTTGCTGCTTTCAGGAAATAATTATTTTCATAAAAAAATAGGGGATTGTTTTCAACTGCAGTGACATGTAGATGTTAATAGTATGGCTTAAATGTAAATATTTATTTTTAATATAATACGATAAATCATATGATAAAAATTTATTTAGGCAATTCAGTCCTCAGACATCCTTAGGAAGAGGAAGGCATTGCCCTATTTTCCTTTCTGTTGCATTAGATTTTTCAACTCCCTTTCTCTGTATTTTTCCGCCTCTAAAAATATTGCTAAGTCAAACAGTAATGCAGTATTTTGTACTGTTCTTAAATATAAACAACTTAATTAGAGGCAAAATGGACTTTTAATAGCTGAGTGGTCTGGATTTGTTTAATTACTGTTGACCTTGTTACCATTCAAGCACTTTAGTAACTAATGTATTTATTGTCTTGGGGAGGAAGCTGAATCAGGTGATGTATAAAACACCTGATTCGAAAGTACAGAATGGTGAATGGAAAAAACAGAGGGTTTTTTTCCTATATTCAGTATTAATTTATCTTCTCTGTGATAACTATTAGAAAAAAAAATCATTTCCTGCAATAATTCTGGGTAGTAACTCCCCCATGACAAAATGGTAACCTACTAATTGGTAATTATAGTATTAATGGAAGTGAACAAGGCAAAATTTAATAATATTCAGTAGCTGCTAGCACAGATGAACTTAATCAGACATTGCCAGGGTGAACAGAACTTTACTGTGTGAAGAATAGTGTCTCTGAAGTCCATTAGCTGTAAGGTACTCGATATGACCAAAGGTGTCAGCATGTAGTAGCTCTTCTATATAATCTCTTTAATGGCTTGAAATATTTGTAGATATTATAGGTATTACTTCTGGGTTGTTTGGTTTAGAAGAATTAACAAAGGAATAAATTTAGTACATTGACTTTTTTTTTAAAGCAGTATTACTTTTCAGAAGCATCTTATAATCCTTGAAGATTGTTAATTATGGGTGGAATAGACTGATATTTTCTTTATATAAAAGGGTACATGCACTTCTTCCTGAAATGTCACTATTTGATGCATTGAAATAATGTTTTTCATATTTAATCTGTTCACATTTTTGTTTGACTGTTTTGCTGGTTTAGATTATATGTGATGATTTATGTGTAATGTGATAGAACAATTTTGTGTACCCGTAAATAAGCTGAGACTTCTGCAATCTTAGCTGAGTTATTTATCATTAAGAAATATTGAGTTAAAAATCTTTAATATAACTTCAAAATGTTAACATAAGATATTGCCTAAGCAAATGCTCTTGGTGGTTTTACATATTTTTTTTTTTAATATGTAGTGACTCAGAGGATATAAAAAAGAATGGAAAAGGGATCTTGAGAAAGAGAAGCACATCCTCTGATACAGAGACCACTTCATCAGAAGAAAGTTCATCAGAATCAGACTCTGAAAGTGATTCTGACTCTGGTAAACTTAAAAGTGCTACCTTCAGTAAGGTAATTTTGTTTGTTTTTTTAACCCTTATAAAAATAACAGAAAGATACATCAAACCATTTATTTTTGTTTCTTTCTGTGGGAATGGAGATGGGTAGTGGTTTTATATATATCTAAACAAAACATAATTTCTGAAAAAAAAATGAGACCTTTTATACCAAGGCTAATCACAAAGGAGTTTGATAGTTTTAAGCAAGTAAGAATATTTAATATTTAAAAGCATATTTTGGTTTTAATTCTTTTTTATTTTTACTCCTATTTAGATTACCATTGAAATGCTGTAAGCATAATCCACATGTAGTGTGCAAAAATTATATATGATCTGTGACAATTATTGTTTTAAAATATTGTTGTAAATTTAAATGAATTTAAATTCTTGTTTAAAATTATCAATATTTAAATATTGCTTTAAAAATTGTCTTAAAGTGTAACTATAAAAGCACTTGGGTCTGACAGGAAGCAAAACTAAGAAACAAATGTTAGATAATTGTTTCTTTAGAGTTTTGAGACATTCTAGTAGAACTACTAGCTTTATTTTAAAATTTCCTGTTAAAATTGGGGGTAGTGCATCTATATTTGAGATGGATACATGGATTAGCAGAATTAATGTTGTTAATGAGTAATCAACTTTTTACTGCTCTGTGTGTTTGATAGGAATAGAGTTTACAAAGGATTCTGTTACTTCATATTTTTAGTTTTGTTATAGCATTTACAAAGCAGCAAACTTTCTTTTTAAAATTGGATTTGGGATTGTGTGAAGATGCAAGTGTTCAACAGATCCATTCATATGTCAGTTTCAATTGTTTAACTGAGTGCAGAAGAGTAGGTTAGAAGGTCATTTTACTCAGGGTAGCACTGCAGAGATAAAGCTAATAGCATGATTTTGTTTCTGTTTACTTTCATTTGAAAAATAACTAAATGAGAAACTTTCTGATATGTCTACTCAAGGAGTAAAAGAATTTCTGAAACTTTTCTTTCTTTTGTTATGGTTTAAGCCAAGACAGCAGCTAAATACCACACAACTATCTCCTC
>WYEA01013936.1:14087-34447 GCA_033558465.1 Alcedo atthis | reverse complement strand
GGTAGACAACATCCACAGCTCTTCCCTCATCTACTAGATGGGTCATTTTATCATAGAAAGAGATCAGGTTTGTCAGATAAGACCTGCCCTTAATAAATCCATGTTGACTGGGCCTCATTATCTGGCTGTCCTGTTTATGTCTCATAATAACACTCATGATGATCTGCTCCACTAGTTTACCTGGCACTGAGTCCAGACTGACCGGTCTGTAGTTCCCTGGGTCCTCCCTCTTATCCTTCTTGTATATTGGTGTGACGTTTGCCAGTCTCCAGTCAACTGGTACCTCTCCAGTCATCCAGGACTGTTTGAAAACTATAGAAAGTAGCTTGGCGAGCACCTCCGCCAACTCCTTCATCACTCTTGGATTAATTTCATCTGGCCCCATAGAATTCTGTACATTCAAGCTGTGCAGCATTTCACATATTGTCTCCTCTTGAAAGAAACCTTGATAATGTTCTCCATCTCCATCATTTACTTCTAGAGGCAAGTCTCATGTTTTCCTGGCACTGGGTTAGCTTAAGAATGGCTCTGGTGTCAATGTTGGATGCTTGAGAACAAACCGTTTGCCAAATGTGTTTACTCCTTTCAGTGCATGAGCATGTGTTTCACTCCCACATTCATTCTTTCTTGTGATTACCAGTATTCATTTGCTCAATTGCAACTCCCCATTCTTCAGGAGGTAGCTGTAATGAGAGAAGTGTTAGAAAGAACTGGAAGGTGTAGGGTAAACAGCAGAAAGTTATGCATGAAAGGGTGGATTCTGCCTCTTTCTCAGTACTGTGTAGTTAATGATAAAACATGGATCCAGCAAAGAAGCTGGAACATTTCCTCACACTCTGCTGTGGAAGCAATCCAATACACAAGAACTAGTTGCTGCCTTGGTAGTGATTACATATTTTGGGCTGTATGTATTCTGTTTCAGGATCTAGGCTCAACTCACATTGCTGTTGATAGTAATTGCAAAGGTACAGGAGGACCTTTGCTGAGTTTTGTGCAGCAGGAAGCAACAAAATTAAATGTTAGTGTTAAAAACTGTTCTTTCAGATGGTATCCAAATATTGTAAAATATTGTTGTTCAGCACCATCAGGTAATTTTCTAAAAATGGAAATACAAATCTAGCTTTTCAGGCTTTATGTGGGAATGTCCCTCTTAATACAGCATTTTGAATTTAATCTGTGATGACTAATTCTAAAAATAAGTAGGGTAGTTGTCATACTTCAGAAAACTTTTCCTTCCTTCAGTGGGAGAGAACATGAATTTAACTGTAGGGCACATGCCAAACTAACAGTGAGAAATTAATTTATTACTAGGCAATGGAGAGCATGAAGTAAAAATAGATAAGTACAGTATATGACCCTAATATCAAGAAATGTAGCAGCCACTTTAGAATATGTCAGGCAGACTGTTATTCAAATCATTCAGTACTGTAATTGGATACAGCTTTTGGAAAATCTGAAACTCCAAATTCATAGCTACTGAACAATATAGAAAGCATAACTACAAGAATAATTTTACAATAGTGGTACAGCTGTCTTTAAACCAAAATATTCTTGAACAGAAACTACAGATCAAAACCTGATGCTTTGTCCCTTGACTCTTGTTTTTGTGATCCACGTTTACATACAGCACACTTTTCCCTCGTATAGACACACACATGGTGTGTTACAGTTTGCTCAAGGAATTTCTCTGCTAATTTATGGACATCTTTATTCCAACTGGATGCAAAACACAGTAAATCCTTTTGCATGCTACTGCCTTGGTAAGTTCAGGTAGCTCAACCAAACCAGGCAACTGAGATTCCCAGAGGCTACTTGTGTGGCTTTTTGAGGTTTGCAAACATGAGAAGTCAGACCTAAGTGCTTGTGGAACCTGTGCATTTGGAGTCAGTTGAGTTTTAAATGGATACATTTGCAGGCTTGAAGGATCACAGGATGTCAGGGATTAGAAGGGACCCTGGAGATCTTCGAGTCTAATCCCCCTGCCAGAGCAGGACCATATACTGTAATCTAATCTAGCACAGGTCTTGAAAATCTCCGGAGAAGGAGACTCCACAGCCTCTCTGGGCAGCCTGTTCCAGTGCTCTGTGACCCTTACAGTAAAGAAGTTCCTCCTCATGTTGAGGCGGAACTTCCTGTGCTCCAGCTTCCATCCATTTCTCCTTGTTCTGTGAGAAGAGGCTGTCCCCCTTCTTCCAACACTTAGCCCTTTTATATTTATAAACATTTATTAATTCCCCTCTCAGTCTTCTCCAGACTAAAGAGCCCTAGGTCTCACGGAATCCCAGAATGTTAGGTCTCTCAGCCTTTCTTCATAAGATACATGTTCCAGTCCCTTAATCTTCCTTGTAGCCCTCTGTTGGACTCTCTCCAGTAGATCCTCCCTCTGAAGCTGGGGGACCCAGAACTGGATGCAGTATTTCAGGTGAGGTCTCACCAGGGCAGAGTAGAGGGAGAGCAGAACCTTCCTTGATCTGCTGAACACACTCCTCCTAATGCACCCCAGGATACCATTGGACTTCCTGGTCACCAGGGCACACAGGCTGTCCCATGGAGAGCTTGTTATCCACCACGATTTCCAGGTCCTTCTCCACGGGGCTTCTCTTCAGCAGAGCACCTCCCAACTTGTACTGATGTAATTTGTTATTCCTTCCCAGATGCAGGACTCTGCACTTATCCTTGTTTAAAACTCATTAAGTTCTTCTTTGCTCAGCTCTCCAGTCTGTCCAGGTCTCACTGAATGGCCTCACAGCCCTCAGGTGGAGCAGCCAAACCTCCCAGCTTTGTGTCATCAGCAAACTTACTGAGCAGACTCTGTTCCATCATCAATGTCATTGATAAAGATGTTGAACAGGACTGGACCCAGCACTGATCCCCAGGGGACTCCACTAGTTACAGCTCTCCAGCTGGACTTGGCACCATTGACCACCACTCTTTGGACTCTATCGTCCAACCAGTTCTTGATCCATCTTACTATCTGCTTGTCTATCTCACACTTACTGAGCTTGTTCACAAGGCTGTTATTGGAGACAGTGTCAAAACCTTTGCTGTGGTCAAGATAGGCTACATCCACTGGTCTCCCTGCATCTATCCATTCAGTCATAACATCATAGAAGGGTATCAGATTAGTCAAGCATGACTTCCTCTTGTAAATCCATGCTGACTACTTCTGATAACCTTCTTCTCATCCACGTGCCTGGAGATGACCTCCAGAATAAGACGCTCCATTGTTTTTCCAGAGATGGAGGCTGACTGTTTTGTAACCTCCTTCTTGCTCTTTTTGAAGACTGGAGTGACATTGGCTTTCTTCCAGTCCTCTGGCACCTCCTGTTTGCCATGATTTTTCAATAATGATGGACAAGTGGTAGGGTGACAACATCAGCCAGTTCACTCAGCACTCTTGTGTGCATCTCATCAGGGCCCATGGACTTATGAATATTCAATTTGTATAAGTGGTCCTTAACCCAGTCTTTATTGACCAGTGGAGAGTCATCCCTCTACAAGGCTCTTTCCCCTTTATCCAGGGATTGGCGTATACAGGGTCTGGTCTTTGTAGTAAAGACTGAAGCAGATAAGGTGTTCATCAGCTCAGCCTCCTTCTCTGCATCCCCAGTTATCAGGGCTGCTGCCTCATCTAGCAGTGAGCCCACACTTTCCCTGTTCTTCCTCTTACCACTGATAAAGTTGAAGAAGCCCTTCTTATTCTTCTTTACTTCCCTTACCAGTTTAAATTCTGAGAGGGCTTCGACCTTCCTTGTTGCCTCTCTACATGCTCTGACAGCTTCTCTATAATTCTACCAAGTGACAAGTCCCTTTTTCCATGATATGTACATTTCTTTCTTCCTTGAAAGATCCTTCAGAAGCTCCCTGCTCATCCATGCAGGTCTCCTAGCACATCTACTCGATTTTTTACTCAATGAAACACACAAGATACTTGAAGATGCATTGCCAATGAAAAGTAGGAGGCAAGAGAAAACTGCAAGCTATCAGTATAAAGCCGTTATCTGTAAACACTGCAAATGGGTGCTGTCCCCTAAAGGAAGTTTATAAAATGAGGGAAGAGGGGATTGAAAGCAAAGCTTGTGAATGATGTAAGGACAGAGACTGTTATAACTTGCTGCAGGAAATAATATTTTGAGCAGGATTAGTAAGAGGAGGAAGTGGAGAGCTATTATATCTAAGAGAAGCCAAAGAGGAGAAGAATAATCTGTTCCTACCCATCACACAGCTGATACAAGAAAAAAGCTAAACCACCTGTTCTGTTCTTGTAAAGATTTTAGGTTGAAGAAACGTACAAGCAACTGCTCTTTTGTACATGTAGAGCCCTGAGTATGCTGCATATGATAATTAACTGGTAAAAAAGACACATACTTTAAAAAATAATATTAGTGAGAAGGAAAAGCTGATTTGGTGGCAAGAAAAGTGTTATGATTAACAAAAGTGTTGGTGCAAGAGAGAATTGACAGCTGGATATGAGCTCTGACCATTGCAGGAGTTGGATGAGGTAAAAGGTATGTGGAAGTGTAGGCTGCCTTGAGTAGGATTTAAGGGGAGGATATTGTTTTTCTTGTCCCAAACAGAAGATAATTCGGGGGGAAAAGTCAAGGGTGAGAAAGAGAGGTTCATGATAAAAATATGTAGCAAAAGAGGGAGAAAATCTTGTTATAGTGAAGAGGTAATTATAAAAATACTTGATGCAACAATTTAGTGTTGATTTAATTATTGTGCATATAGAATTAGGGTATATTTGTAGATGTGGTACCACTCTACTTACTGAGGTTTTATTCAGTATGTTCAGTGTATTCTCTTGGTAGTAGTTACTACCAGTGAGACACTTTTATTGTTTCCTGCTGCTTGGAATTCCACAGAAACTGTTTAGGAAGGGTGGAGCAAATAATCTTGTTTCTGTCTCATGTCTTCTACAGAACTTTTGAGTGAGATCACTTTGAGAACTTCTTTAGAGTGGTGAGGCATAGAGCAGAAATAATAGCTTTTGACAAAAGTCAAGGTCAGGCTGCAGACCTGTCAAACCAGGTGATAAATACATTTAATTTCAAATTGAGCACACTTAACAGAATTCCGTGAGAAATAGTAAACATTAACTCCCTCAACTAGAGGTATTTTTTAAATAGAACACCCTGAATGGTATTTTATTTTCTAAGTTGTGAGGTAGTCTTTATATGGGAAAACCTTCTTATAATTTCAGTTGATTTGTCCATTTAGGCTATTTCTAATTCCACTATAAGCAAGTGCTGAGACTTAGAATTATAGAATCATAGAATCATTTGGTTGGAAGAGACCTTTAAGATCATCAAGCCCAACTGTTAACCCTGCACTTCCAGGGTCCCTAAACCATGTCCCCAGGAGCACATCCACATGATTTTTAAACACTTCCAGGGATGGGGACTCAACCATCTCCCTTGGCAGCCCATTCCAATGCCTAACCACCCTTTTCGTAAAGGGTGACTCTGAAATATGTTTTTCTCCTGTGTGAAGGTTCTCTTCTTAGAAGTACCAGGAACATAAGGATTGCAATAAAGTTCAAAATAGCTACTGGTGTGCACCCATCTTCATGGATTTTATTTTTTCAGAGCTTTGTTAGCAGTAGTTATTCTATAACTAGATATATTTATTATTCATGCAAGCTGTGGTCTGAGTTCTTACCGCAGGAATGGTGGTATTAGAAGGAGCATGGATTGTTAATGTCATGAAAGATGTAGTACAGTCACTGGTGGTCACAGCACACTTGATGAGATGTTTCAACTAGATTGTTGGTACTGTTCTGCCCTGTGTTCTCAGAGAGATTTTTATCAACTCCAATTTTTTCTAAATTAGTAGTGTATATTTCTGTAAATGTATCAAGTCCTTCTTAGAACTTATTTTATTATCTCTTAGGACTTATTATTTCTTACTGTTTACCATTTTCACTTTTGGTTTTGAGTTTCCTGTAAGATATGTCTTACCATTTTGGTGTCCTATCATGGGAGAGCTTCTTCCTGTGCATTAAATGATTTAATTATACTTCTTATATAGATTGAAATTGGAGGGAAGGTGAAAGGGGAAGTTTACCACAAGATAGCCTAAATACATCCTACCCCATGCATGCTTGCACTGTTTGCATAGTTGACCATGCTTGCACATTGTGCCAAGGTGATTTTGGAGTTCAGCATAGTTTTCTCTCTAGCTTTGTTTCCTAAGGTGGAACAGTTTAAAATACCTGCCTTGTCTCCATTTTCCATACTCTGTGTACTACAAGATTTGTAAATAGCATATGGCTTCATTGAAACCACTTTTTTACAAGTATCATAGTAGAGTGGCTGAGAAAGTGTGTACCTGTGGTGCAAGTGAAAAGGAGTAATCTCAAAATTTTTTAAAAGCTCAAAAGCAACTTTTTCTTAGTGCTGCTCAAAATTCAGCTATGCATTTGATTAGGTGTGACTGATGCTTGTGGGAAGGCAGCATGGTCCACTGGATACAGAACTGGGTGTTTGTTACACATGGAAAATTAGTTCTATTTTTGACTTACTAGTTGATGTTGTGATCTGGAGGGAGTAACTTAATCTTTTAGTTTTCCATCTGAAAAATGAGGATAATGATGCTTACTCACCTTGGGAAAGCACTTGGATATCTACAAATTAATATATCTGCTCATCAGCAAACATTAACCACTGCCTTGATAGAAAAAAGGAAAAAAACAAAGACCTCTTGCATACTTGATTCTATTTTCTATATTTATATAAATTTGCTGTATAAGAGGGTGTTCTTTAATAAGTACTGTAGTATATGTATTGCATCATGGAAAGTGATTATGTCTTTTCAGAATTTGCTTCCACATACTTTTAAAAATTATAGCCAGAAAAAAACCCAAACCTGCTATGACACTGTTTTTAATATGTCATTTCTCCTTTATTCTTTAATTACAAGTCCAGTTATCAATATTTGTGATGTTTATGAGTGTTCACGCCTTAAAAATACTTTCATATTTATTTCTTTATAAATAAATTAGTTAATATAATTTGGAAGTTCAGACATGATCTTTCTTCTGACTCAGAAACAAGTTTCTGATACAACATACCAGTCCAAGTCTGAGAAGTATTATATTATTACTATATATCATTTCATTGGTTTGATTACTGCATGTTTTAGTACTAGATATTCTCCTGATACGGTCTTTTTTTTATGCTTTTATATTTAATGTATGCACTTCATAAATTATATATATGCTAGAAATTATATACACTGTATCATTATAGAAACATAATTATTTAGCACCTTTTGTATTAATTAAATGGTATTCTGGGTAACAAGGTCTTTTGATTAACAGTAATGCTCTTGATGCAATGTTATTTTACTTTTTTGTTATCTTGGAATAATAAAAAAGTAAACCAATGTTCAAATGCTGTATTTAAAAATAAAACGATAAAATTGCACAGTAAAGTAATTAAAGCATTAAAATCCTCTTTATAAAATATAAATTAAATTTAGAGAGGGAGCATTTATTGAAAAAAATAGAAAATAAGCTCCTTTAGATATGTAACTGTGGGGAAATCATAGATACTTTTGCCTTCCATTATAAGTCACTATTGTCCTCAAAACTATATTCAACTTCTTTAAAAATTAAATGCTTAGAACTATGGAAGAATTTAAAGTGATGCTGCTTTTTCATTCCATCACAAAAAATACATATACTCCTCAAAATTGGATTGCTGTGAACAGAGTTGGTACTAAGCATTTAAAAACAAGCACATATAATGTATTATGATGATTTTATAAGTTATTCCTTAAATAGGTAGTATGGTAATGTGCACAAAACAGTGTATGTTTGTATATGTGTTATGCTACGTAACTCAGAGGAGATGTAACCCAAGCTTTATTTTTGTTTTATTTTGTCAATAAAACCAAGCTCTTAAAAATTTCTACCACATATTTCTAAGGTAACATTTACCTCCTCACATCTTTAGCATCTATCAGACATGACATGGGACATATTCATTGACCCTAAAAATTTTCATCAGTCTCATGCATTGGAAGGGGGCAGCCCCAGCTAGACAAGAGGCTCATTTCAATTTTAACGGCTGTAATTAAAGGTTAATTCACTGAGTCAGGATTAACGAGGAAAGTACAAATGATAGGCAAGCAGCTGCCTTTATAATACAGGATTAGAACAATGCAATTACAATAAGAATTAGAAAAAATCAACTTCCTGAAAAGGTTCTGTAATGAATGAACTGCATTTCTCTGTTCTTAATTGTGGTACTTAAACATGAAGACTCCGTACAGCACATTTTTTTTGTAGTTACTGTAATAACGCTTGATCAACAGTGTGTCTAATAAGATAGCATGCCAAGTACAATAACAGCAACTGTTATATTGATAAATTTAATACTGTGCTGTACTGAAAACCTTCAAACTTACTTTTATATTATGGCTATATAAGCTAGCCACATAGATGGGTGCTTCAAATTTTGTGTTATTATATTTATTTCTGTTATTCTTGATCAGTTGCTTATTTTAGCCTGTTCCTTTAAACAACCTTGAAATTATATTTATTTTCTTATAACACTGACTTAGAAGTTTCGTTTTCATTATCTCCACTCATTTTGGATATTCTTAACAACTGAAAAATAATTTTATCTTACAAATCGATATATATCCAATGAACTCTGACTTTAACATCCTGTTGCAACTATGTATATGCTGCAGTTGCATTAATTGGTTTAATTTAAAAGTTGGTGTAATTAATAACTACACACAGTCTCGTCTTGTTCAGTGCCAAGTACATGGGTAGTACTGGTGTAAATGCAAAAATCTATTGGAAAGATCTGATCACCACTTCTTAGGAGTTTTCTTTAAAATTTCTGACTTAACATATAAAATAGAAACAGCTTTGTAATAAAAGGAAGGTGGGTAATATTCTAAATCATTGCATTGTCTACTGTAATTTCTTACCTTCTAAGTAGCTCAAAACTGTGGCAAACAAAGTCTTCTAAATTATCTCTCTATGCAAATAAGTAGCCTGGAATTTCTCAAACTCCTATTCTCTATTACTAGTTTTAAAGTCTGTTCCCTACTCTACTCTAACTGCAAAGACCCAACTTTTGCAATAAACTATTTAAAATTTATGTGTTCTGCTTATATAAAACGTTGGAAATATATGCAGCTATAGGTGCTTGAATTTTCAAAAGATATTTCACAAAGGCAATCAAGTGACCACTCTGAAAAGTGAGGCTTTATGAAAGACCTATACATTTTTATCACTCTTTAGAGTTGTGCTGAAGTATGGATGCTAGAATACAGCTGAGCATTGGTACTTTGAAAATACAGCAGTGTTTTCTTGGAAATTAATAGTAACATGGAAATATTTGGAAGTTATGTGGTTTATATTATACAAATCTGTAAGCACAAGACCTTTTCATATTAAATAGTAATAATAATATGGATTTGTTTTATAAAACTTATGAATGTTTTTTATCTAATACCAGTTATAGAATGTTTCACATCTGTACTGCAAGTCAAAAGTAGATAGTGTAACACTGATATTTAAATTATTCTGGGTATTGTTTGGCTAAAAAGATGGGCCAGCATGCATTTCTAACAATATTTTGACATTAAAAGCTCCAAGAAAGCTCTTTTTGGTGAGGGCAGTTGATAACTTTTCATTCATAATTAGCTCATAGAGAACCGAGAGACATTTCAGGGAAATTGAACTGTCAGTGGGTAGAAACAAGCATTTGACCTCATCACATTGAGTGGGGCCCATCATAATTTGTTCATTTGGTGCCCATCAGCCCAGCCTCATCTCTCATACGGCACCTCACTGACCTTCCCTCTCCAATTCCACTCAGTTCAGCTTTAATTATGACTCTGCAGACCCGAAGAAATATTGCAGCTTGCTCTCAAAAACCCTGAACTGCCACTCACCAAAAGATTGGTTTTTAACAGGTAATAAATGCCCAAAGGAAATGGTGCTGTGTCCCACACAGACTAAAGAGCTTTTTTTATTATTATTTTTGAGATTTTCCTGCCTCTCAATTGTCACTTTCCCAGTGAAAATTTTATTTCATGCAGAGTAGCAGACTGGCTCCAGTACCATAGGAATGGTTTGGGGTTGACATTTTTAATCATCTTTAAGAGCCTAAAACAAAGTTCTACCTACTGAAGATCTTCTAACCCAGAATTATATTTAAAGTATCCAATTATTATTTAATAATCAAAAATAGTAACTAAAAACCATATTTTATTTGTTTTAAATAATTGTTGCAGCAAAGCTCTGAAGCTTACTTTGAGACCTGTAAACTGGTTTTCCTCTGTGGTAAGATTAACTGAGATACTCTGCTCACTTTTGGTAAATTTTACTGATTCAATTATTTAACTGTGTGACACCTGCAGAGGAGATGTGGTTTGTGAGCTTACTGGCAAGTATTATTTAATAGTTTTGCCAAGTAAACTGTTAGAAAGCACAAGATATATGGGAAGAAAATACAAATTGCTACTAATTTAAAATGTGTACTTCCACACATTTTAAGAACATTTTCCCATGAATTCCTGAGCAAATAAAAATATTCAAAACTACAGTACTAGACAGTGTATCCTTGTGGTGAATGTTAAACTGTCAGCAGGATTTTCAGGTCATTTGACAAAAAGGATACAGGTGCAGTAGCTAGCAGTGAAGGTGACTGCTAGTTTCATCAATCACTTTGCCTTTCTTTAAGTTGATACATAATGGACCCCTTCAATCAGCTTCCGTGTTCTTTGTCACTTGTTTGGGAAGAAGAAAAAAGAGGGTGGAAGGGCTGGACTTTAAAGTCAAGGTTATAAAATGAATTGTTACTTATTTACACAGGGTAAGGAGGATAAGCGTGAGAAGGGGCTCTTCATAAAATGTCGAGTTTGTCAATGGGTGATAATATGCAGTTTGAAGCTTCATGCAGACCTTGAACAGTGGCAGTAGTTGTCAAAGCAGTGATTCTGAACAAGAATTTAAAATTAAGACATTGTTTAGTGAGAGACACGACATGTGCCAGAAAATGTGCTAATCAGTGTTCACTTTCTTTTCAGAGGGTCACAGTAAATGATGATCCTATGACAAAGTTTGTTTAACTGCAAAAGCAGGATTATAATAGAAATAGAATGTGAATTTATACAGCACCTAGAAAGCTGTCAATATCATTTTCTTGTGTAACATATATTAACTACGTGTAACAGTCAGTTCAGCTTCATTACAATTGTATACCTAATACATTACTGTTTTTAGGGTACAGCAAGAATTATATTTCTTTATACCTATCTGTGTGATAGCTTTTTAAAATGTTGCAATATTTAATATTTGTTTGCCCAGTATTATATATAAAACTGATTAAATAGAAAAAATAGTATTTTAATTTTCTTTTGCATGCTATCTGCAGTACAGCATTGTGAGACTGTGTTGAGTATTCTTAGGACTATACATTAGAGTAGGAAGAAAAATTTCTAGCTCTTAGCTAAAACAATATAAATTAACATTCCATATTCTCTGCATTTGAATTCATACTACTGTAGCATATTTTAGAAACCTCTTATCTTAACTTACATCTACATATGGACCACACATTTTTTGGCATGACATATTTTTGGGGCTTTGTATTTTTTTTTAATGAGGAATGACACTTAAAAACCCTAGAGGTCCTTTGTAATTTTAAATTATATCAGCATGTTTGTTGGCATATTCTTCTAATCCCAGGTGAAGAAACAGATTTGGCTTTTTTTATTACTATTTCTTTTCACAAAAATTCTAGAGAATCTGCTGAAAACTCCTTATTGAAACTCCCCTTGTGTCTCAGAGGGGGACAGCTTAAGAATTTCAATATGCAGTGGCGATGAGGTCTCAAAGCTTTTCTAAGTATATGAATAATAATAGCTCGAGAATATAGTTAATTATTTAATATATAAGGTTGTTAAGGTGGGCATAAGTTGCTTTTATTTACCTTTTTTTCTTGATTGGTCTAAGCTTAACTGAAGCTTGGAATGAACAAAAAGCTGAACTGCAGAACAACATAAAGGAAAAACAGAGATTTCACTGGAAGATAACTTTGCTGATCAGGACAAAAAATTGCCCTATAACTTAGTTATATAGAGTTGCACGTATGCCTAACCATCCTGAGGGTCTTTAAGCCTTGATACTAAATGCTTGTTAAATATAAATGAAAATAGGAGTAAATGCTTTTTAACTAGCATATCTTTTCTAAAACTTTGTTAGTGATTATTTTTTTTAATTTGGCTGAATAACCAAGTAAATATCCAAATCCTGCTTGATGCATGTGAGACTCCCATTGTGTCACTTTTACTTGGAGACATTATGACATGGTATGAAACACGCAATATTCAAATTATAATATTGAGACTTTGTCCAAAAATGTTAATAACATACTTTTTTTTTTTTAATAGATTTTTTTAATTGAAATTAAAAGCTACACATGGAGCTGTCTCATTTTGTTGAGAGGTTTTACTGCTGTTAGGGTGTATCATTCCTGCATGGACCAGTAGTAGGTTTGCCACGAGTTGTAGGCTAGCAGTACAAAATAATTGAAAGGCAAGGACACTGCAGTTGTAAGATTAGGTAAGATTACTGGGAATTTTTTTTAATTATGTCAATACAGATATATTTTAAGTTGCTTCCAAAGTTTTGACCACAGATATAGGAAGGTGGAATACTCTCCATTGCCCATAGTTGTTTTTTCACAAGTTGGTAAGTGAGGTGTCACTGTTTTCCTTGCACCAGAATAATTTAGAAATGTTTTCACTTCTATTATGCCATAGACTCCAGAGGACATTGTAGACACACATGACTCTGTAAAAGGCTGTTGAACAATGCTCATATTACATAAAATATAATCAGATGAGTTGTAAAAAGCTCTGTTTAGTGGCAGGCTTTAATTTTATTTTTCACTGCTTTTCTTTTAATGACTTGGTGACCAGCATCTTGACATATTAAGACTAAAAAAAGCAGTTCTAGTATCTTGCTGAATTAGTTTTGGTTGAAGTGCAATGTGATGAAAGTTTTCATTTTGAACTTTTGTTCACTTGGATTAGGAAACATTTCAGTCTTTATATGTCTGCATATACTTTCATTTGGTGTTTCTAGTCCCTAGCATTTGTGCTCTTGATTTGAAGATGTCAGAAGAATTAGGGAGCACTAGAACATGCTCCTTCTACATAAATAATAAATTTAAACAATTATTTTTGTGTATTAAAATTGTATTAAGATGGAGCAAATGTTAATAAATGGTCATTGTCACAGTCCTCCTGCTTCTCCTTTTGTGGTCAACTGGCTAACAATCTTTGGAGGATTTAGACAATAGTAGCAGAAATGCTCTATATTAAGTTAGTACCGAGGTAATTTCAAAAGTAGATGAGAAAAAATTACCTACATAGTTTGACTTCAGTCATCAACTGAGGGACTTAACTATGCCCGCAGCTCTTGTGTAAAGCAGTACACTTACATTCAGAATCTGTCTGTACCATAGAGCCTTTATTAGAGATATCCATAGGGTGAGGTTTTTGTTTGCAGTATACTGTTCGTGTTGTTGCTTACACATTACTCTGAGCTGTGTGTGGATGGGATTGAGTGGCATTTCTTTTTAATGAGTGTGAAAAGAAATGGTCCTCATTGAGGCTGAATAAGTCATTTAATGCCATGAATTTTATTTCTGAGTCCAATAAAAAAACAAGTGTGCTTTTGAATTTAAACAAAGAAACTGAAGGCAACTGATTGCAAGTAGACCTCTTTTTCTCTAAACAGACTATAAACTGTATCATATTATTTTTTCTTTATTTTAAGGGGGGAAAAAAACCGCTTAAGGATAATAAAATATAATTTTAAAAGGCTGTATTTTAGTAATGGTCTCATTTAGGTTAAATGACTTTTTTACAAGCTAAGAAGTATGGATTTTTTTCAGCTTATAACATGTTTTAAATGAACTAAAACAGGAAAAATTGGCATATCAACATGTAAGAGATATACATGCAGAGATTCTCTGCACACACTGAGGAGGTGCTAATACAGATGTTTATGTGCAGCAGATTCAGTGTTGATTGAAGATTTTTGTCCTTGCAGATGGATTACTATGTATTAAGGGCATTCTGTTAGAAGCCAAAATAATGTTGCATTCTAAAAAAAAAATACTGTAACTAAAGTTCAGATACAGTTGTATTAAGACAGAAAAAAAAGTAATTTAATTTTAGCATTCATAAATATATGTGCTAGATTTCAAATGTATTGTATTATAGGCTGAGTTCACTTTGGCTTGCTGTTAATACTGTGTAAAGTGTTTCAACTGACATTATACATTTATCCTGACACAAGAGATCCTTTTCTGGGGGAAAGTTTGAACTAAGTGCTTCTGTTGGAAAGAACCAATATTCAGAAGTTGTAACAGTATAACTTTAACTGAAAAATTATACATTATAGCCAGTAGGGTTCAGTGTGTTTTCACTTTAGAGGTCCCTAGCATACTGGCTGTTTGCCAAAATGAAAATAATATATTAGAAACCATTTGTAGGAACTCTTTGGAAGTCATTTAGACTCAATGCCAAAATCTATATTAATCCCTGTTATCATCATTCACCATTTCAAATTAATAATCAGGATGCAGGGTGAGGATGCCACCTTACTTTGCTTTTCTGATCCTTAAAACTACTTCAGGTAATCCTAAGACTTTCCAGTTAGGTGGTCAGTGGAAGGATTGAGTTACTAAATTGGAAGTAAATTACTTGGGTCTTGTATATTGGGAGAATGCCTTTTCCTTGAGACACCTAATGACCATGTCAAATAAGTTTAAAATACCATGCTGCTTGATGAAAATCACACACATGCATCAGTTGCCAGTCCGTCTGCTTTTTGCTTTGTAGAAGCATAGATAGGACAAATTATAGTAAATCTTCTGGTTTCCCATGCACAGGTAAAAATTTTACCATTCAGTTTCATTATTTTAGACATTAAAACTGGATTGGGATACATTTTAAGCCTTTGAGAGCAGAAATTTTCTGCAAATGCCATTAAAGAAAATTATCCCTTGCTAACTGTTTATAAGACTTTTGTAGTCCACTGGTGATCCCAGAGTACCCTATGGGGAAGAATGTGCACTTCTGAGTTTGCACCGAGGTTTGTGGCCCATAATTATGACACTGTGTTCAGCCCTCCTTCACATAATAACCCCAATTTAAGTATGGGAATATTCTCATTTTTTTGCTTTCTCATGTAGATTTTAAAATTTCACTAAGATTTTGGATTATTCTTGATTCATCGTGCTTCAGCAGAAAAAAAAAAGGCGAAGGTGACATACCTCAAACCAGTGTGCTGTTTTAAGAAAAAGCTTTAGACTAATATATATGTGAAAAAGAGTCTGTCTCACTGGCCCTCAGTTACACATAAAATACAGAACAAGTGCACACTCAGTTTTAAAAGTGCTTGATTAATCTGATATGGGACTAAGAGAGTTTTCTGCTGTTCAGGAACTTCAGGTTAAGGCCTAATTGTGGTTTCTTTATATCATGTAGTCATTTTTATGCTCTAAGAGCAATACTTTTTTTTTAATATAGTTACTGGAAGTTTGTCAGGCTGAGTTACTGTCCAGTTAGTTGTGTTTCAAGAGAACCTTAGAAAGATCTAAAAGACATAAAAATATTAGGAAAGGGATCAGTTAGTATTATGGATTATTTTTATCATCTCTAGACTCCTAGATTACCTTCAACACACTTTGAAATGATAGTTTTCTACCTATTTGAGAATAAACTACAGTGAAAAACAGGCAGAGAAAGGGATTCATTGTGGCAGCCTTACAGAGGCAATGGATATGTGGACAATATAATAAAATGGGGGTTTTGTTTGATGTTCATTTCTGTGAGTTTTAAAATTGAATGGGAGTTATTTGTGGGTTTTGGAATTTTATTTTCCTTCTTTAGAGACAAAAACACAATTCTATGTATGTTGCAAATTGGTAAGAATTTTCGGAACTCATTTTCTGCTGTCTAAAATTGCCTGAAATCAGTACTGCTTTAAAGATATGAGCATTAATATGCTAATTTCTCATTAACCTCATTGACATACTAATAATTAAGGGAAAGGTGGAGCCTAAAAGTTGGTGACCGCAAAAATAAGGGAGTTACAACCTACTAAAAATTGAAGGACTTCCTAGCCGACATGGCTTTTGGAAGGTGTTAGTAGGTATAGAGCAATTAAATGTGTGTGATGGAAAGTTAATTTTTTAAGTATTCCTCAGAATTTGACATGATGTCCTGAAATGTCTGTATATCTGGAAAAATTAGACCAAATTGAATCATGATATCCTCTTGCTTTTCTAGATGACAGAAAATGAATAAGCTTGCTTGCTTGGTTGTTTTTCCCCCACCTTACCAGAGCAATGTACTCTTTAGTTTGGCAGTCTCTAATAGCATGCCTTAAGTATGCTCTAATAATAGGATTTGCTTCAGTCTCTCTAAAGTAGGAGGTTTACATTCTTTCTGCATTTCTTTTAAAAAGTTTGCTTTTATTACATCTTTTTGTAAATTACTAAATACTTATTTTGGAAGGAGCTGTATAAAGATAACATTGCCTTGTGACTATGAGTAATGTGTAACTGGTAATGGAGCAAATGATCATGAGTATGCTCATTCCTGGCAGTAGCTGTCTGTCCTTTGTTTGCCTGAATTTCCATCTTTCTCCTAATACTATAAAATTATAGCTAAGTTGCTCTCATAGCTTCAGTTGAAAGATCATGTAAATGTGGCTGGGCTAAGTGATAGCCCTTCTCCTCTTAGATGTTGCGGAGTTACTGGAGCATGGCCTTACAGTGAGTGTAAGAGAGGATATAGCTCTCACAGCTCAGTAGGTAATTCTTGGATTATGTCATGGATATTGCCAATAAGAGGGCAGCAGAAGGGCTACTTAGATTAAATGATTCAGTCCACTGCTTTAACAGAATGTAATTTAGAGGAATAGAACTGTAATTATCATCATTCTTGGAAGAAAATATTTTTTTCCAGTAATATATTTTTTATCCAAACATATATACATTTCTGAATCAAGATCAAAAATTAATACATTTATTATTACAGTATTAGTATGCTAAGGGACAAACATGTCCATTGTATTTTATCCTTTCATAATTTGTGTTTAATAATAGTAGTAACAATACTGCTTCATATAGGAAAGTCTGTTTTGCTCTTTTTCCTTAGTAGATTTAATAAAACCTGTAGTGCTTTCTTATGTTAAATAATTATGGAAAATAGTTTTTTTATATTAACCTAAGCTTAGTTATTAAGGACTAACTGAGCTGGCAAAGAGAACCATGTTCATGTGCGGAGTATTCAGTGGTTTTTAAGTAGTTGGCTCTATTGTGATAAAGTAAGTCAAAACTACTTTAATTGATCTTACACTTTTTCCTTTACATGTCTGATGAGTGGGGACTTTTAAGGCAAAATCCTAATGTTGCCCTTTTTGTTCTTATATAAAAAGGAATTTTAAATTATTTGCAGCTTCTTTTATGGTGATCAGTCATCTTTCTACATGTGCCATTACTGTGGATGCCAGACTGACCCTTACCAATACAGTGTTTCCACATTATATCTCGGTGGAGTCTCTATGTTGACTTCTAATTTCTTGTGGCTTTCAGTCAAAGTGGGGTGGGAGGACAGTCTGTATATTTTAATTATTTTTTTTTCTATCATTCTAAACACCTGTATTGAAGTTTTGCAAGTTTAATCTTAATAATCTTCACCAAAAAAAAGAAGCAGACATGCTATGTCATAAAATAACTATTAGTGACTAGTTTGTATCCTATAAATCTAACTTGAGTTGATAATATGGTCCATTACCAGCTAACTGCACAGAGTATTTTTCATTTTACACTCTTCAGTTACTTTTTAGTGAAGTGTTAAAAAATATGAAGCTTTTCTCCTCTCTAAAATTGCACACTGTCTGTCTGTTATTAGGGAGATAACAGCTCTTATAAATGTTTCAGTAAGCGTTAAGTAGACAGTTATGTGCACTCTCATTCCACGCTTATTTGCTTACTGTAATAAACTGATAAAATATGTGTGGTTTGTCTCTGTGTATCTGCAGGCATCATGAGTCACATAGATTTCTTTTAGAAATAATGTTGTGTCTGCAGAATTGATTGGTTATTTTCATAAACCATCTAAAGGTACACAAACGACTTCTATTATTTAAACATATGCTGTGTAAGATTTGTGGGGGGTTATCTCCTGGTTACTAGATGCTTCTTGTTCTATTAACTCTGTGGAGGATTATTTTAACCCCAGAGTGATTCCAGGTACCTGCTCTATTGGCTTCTTAAAGTGGTAGAATTGTATGTATTAATTTTAGAATTAAAATAAATCTAAAAACATTCTGTTTAGCAGACTGATGCAACTATTAAATAGACTTAATTACATTCACGCCAAACTTTGCTAGTTCAAACTCCTTACTAGCAAGTAGAGGGCTTGAGAATTCTCTTTTTGCAGAATTGAATTAATTTCTTTTGCCTATATTATTTAAGTCTAGTACTGCCACATTAAATGCAACTGGAAATTAATATTCTACAGGAATTAGGAAGGTTTAAATATAATCTCATTATTCTGACTGTCCTTTGTGTCTCTGGTGCTCTGTGTAGTTGGATACTGAAAATAACTGAACAGGCTCACAGGTGAAGTTATGACTGAAACATGGACATAATTATGCTGAATGGAACATAGATTAAAATATCTATAAATCACAGGAAGGTTTACAGTCAGTGTTACAGTTGATAGTGATTGGATTTTTGCTGCATGTATGCATCTGATATAAGCTTCTGATGACTACCTTTTAATCTTTTCATTCATACTAAGAAAATGTTATTAATAAAATCAGCTATATGTTAACAAAGATAAGCTAGTTCACTTAATAATACTTGTTTTAACAAGAATAAAACATGTTTCATGAGCTTGTTAATGAAAAATAAGTGAAACATTTTGTGAAATAACTTTTCCATTATACATGTTCAGCTCAACTTGAATTACGTGTTAAAAAGTTAAAGGCTTAACTTAAAAGTCATATTAAAATTTGTCCTGGTTTGAGTGAGAACCAAACAAATTCTATTCAGTGATTTTACTTTTCAGCTCATATTTTCTAACTTAACTGAAATTTCTGAAGTTAGTAGTGTGTTTTGCAGGCAGTGTCTGCTTCTAGCAGTGATAACACCCAATGTTCAGAGTTGCTACCAAGGATTGGTGTGCAGACTAAGGCCAGTGCTGGATCTTGTGTACCACACTGGGGGGATGCAGAAAGTGAGAGGGTGCACCCGCAGGGAGGAGCAGACAGGACAGGTGACCCCAAACTGACCAATGAGGTATTCCATCCCATCTAAACCATATTCGGTATATAAAGTTGAGGGATCAAGAGGCTGTCTAGGCTCTTGGCTCGTGGTGTTGTTGCCATTCTTGCTCTCCTGGGGGGGCACTCCCCAACAGAGCACCAAGGAAGACTCTGTCCATACTGCCTTTGATCCTAATCGGTGTGTCCCTGAACTCTGTACCAGAATCCAGCTCCTGAACACACCTCCCATCTGCTACTGTGCCTAGTCTGGGAATCTCCCAGTGCTGGCTTCACAGCATCAGTGACGGTGACATAATTAACATCGGGGAGTTGGATTCGGTACTGGTTTTGTACATATTTGTATATATTCCATTTGTTATTATTTTCATTAAAGCTGTTTTGGTTTCTTTTTTTTAATCGCTACGTATAGCCCTTATTCCCTTTCTCTTCTACTTTCGGGAGGGAGGGGTGTTAAAATAGAGCATCTGTTATTGGTCTGGTCACTGCTTTGACCCTAAACTGTGACAAAATTATATATAAAAAGTTATGGTATACTCATTATTTCAGCAATAGTTTAAGTAATAGCCGCTAGTGTTAAAAACCTTACTGTCATTGTCTCCTATGTACCAGTAGGACATTTATTATTTGACGTGTCTCCTTTCTTATTTCCTGAGATTTTTTTAGTTTTACCTTGTCAGTTTTTTCTATAAATATAAGCAGAGTAATCTGTTAAAGTTTTGGATTTTTATTCAAGAATGGTTTCACCAAGTTAAGTATATTTCACTGAATTGTGTTCTTGGACAAAAGTATTCAATATTTTCATGCTTCTTAGAAATCTGTAATTGGACTGAAAAAGAATTACTCTGTTTAAATATATTGTGCATATATTCTTCAAGTGGTAGTGTTACTGTTACTTGAAAAGGACAGAAATTTTAATATCTGCGTACGTGTTCACAGATTCACAGATATTAGGGGTTGGAAGGGACCTAGAAGATCATCTAGTCCAACCCCCCCTGCCACAGCAGGATCACCTAGA
>WYEA01013936.1:0-13483 GCA_033558465.1 Alcedo atthis | reverse complement strand
GGGCACAACAACTCCACGACCTGGGGTTGTGGTGGACAGGGGGATGACCATGAGCCAAGAATGCGCCCTTGCATTGGTCAAGAAGGCCAATGGCCTCCTGGGATGCATTAGGAGAAGTGTGGCCAGCAGGTCAAGAGAGGTTCTCTGTAATGGGCTGCCCAGGGAGGTTGTGGAGTCTCCATCTCTGGAGACACTTAAGACCCACCTGGAGCTGTTCCTGAGAGACTTGGTCTAGGTGATCCTGCTCAGGCAGGGGAGTTGGACTAGATGATCTTCTAGTCCCTTCCAGCCCCTAATTTCTGTGATTCTGTGATTCTGTGAATATTAGCCAGCTTGCTTGGGCCCCCTTGCCCTCCAGAGCTCCGTCCCATGGGACTTTTCCAAGCAGTTCCCTGGGAAGGCCAAGGTTGACCTTTCTGAAGTCCAGGGTAGCAATCCTGCTTGTAGCCCTGTGCCTGCTGCCTGCAATTCTAAACTCCACCATCTCGTGGTCACTACAGCCAAGGGTGCCTCTTACCTTTCACATACTCAACTATGTTATCTGATATCTTTTGCCACCATTTCTTTATGGTTTTGTATATGTCCTTACATGTTTCTGATTCACTAGAAAGCATGCACTCTGATGAGTGAAAAGTGCAATATTTAATTGTTGTTTTATCTGTTCTTCACTTATAATATCCACCAACTTGTTTTATACTCAACAGGTTACTGCCCGAGTCACTGTGCCAACAAAGACATACATACTCCTTCATCGAATGAGTGGAAAAGGATTAGCAGCTCATTATCACTTCTCAAGACAGACAGGCATTTTTGGTGATTGCATGGTTTCTGTGCAAATGACAGTAACAAATACAACTGATCAGAAGATAGAAAATATTCACATCAAGGAGAAGAAATTACCTCCAGGCATGAGGATACATGAGTTTAATCCAATAGGTAATAACAGAATCCTCTTTTTAAATATAGAATAATAACCTTTTGCAAAATTTCAAATATAGGAAGATGGTTTTGCATAGTCATATGTATACACACATATATCAAAGAATCATAGAAATGTCTCATTTAGAAAAGACCTCAAAGATCACCACATCCAACAACAATAAAAAAAAAAGGTGGAAACTCACCCAAAGAAACAAACAAAAAATCAATTGGTCCAGTAGAGCATGAAGTGCCTCATCTACACTTCTTTGTAATACCTTCAGGGATGGTGACTCCACCACCTTCCTGGACAACCCGTTCCAGTGCTTGACTGTAAAAAAAATATTCCTACTATCTCATCTAAACCTCCCCTGGTGCCATTTCAGGCCATAACCTCTAGTCCTGGCATTACTTGAGAGAAGAGCCTGTGCCCACCTCACTACAATCTCCTTTCAGGAAGTTGTAGAGAGTAATTAAGGTCTCTCTTCAGCCTCTGCTTCTCCAAACTAAAAAGCCCAATTCCCTCAGCTTCTCACAGGATTTATTCGCCAAACCCTTCATCAGCTTGGTTGCCATTCTCTGAACTTGCTTTAGCAACTGAATGTCTTTCTTATGAGGGGCCCAGCATTGAACACAGTACTTGATGTGTGGCCTTGCCTGAGTACAGGGTCACCATCACTTCCCCAGTCCTGATGGCCACACTTTCTGATACAAGCCAGGGTGCCATTGTCCTTCTTGACCACCTGGGCACACTGCTGGCTTATGTTCAGACAGGTGTCTCCCCAAGCCTGTAGCATTCTATGGCGTTGTTTTTGACCCAAGTGCAAGACCTTTGACCTTGTTGAACCACATACTGTTGCCTTGGCCCATTGATCCAACTTACCCAGATCCTTCTGCTGAGCCTCCCTATGCTCTAGCAGATTGACACACCCGCACAGTTTGGTGTCATCTGCAACCTTGCTGGGGAAGAGCTCAATCCCCTTGTCTAGATCATTGATAAAGTTATTGAACAAGGCCAGCCTCAAAACAAAGCCCTGGGGCACACCACTGGCTGCCAACTGGAAATAACTCTGTTCACCACTCTGTGAGCCCAGGTGACCAGACAGTTTTTAACTCAGTGAAGAAGAGCCTGAAAGCTTACCTGCTTATCCAAATATAAATTATATCAATTCCAACTGATATGCTGACATTTTTCTGTTTTTGACTGTCTTAGAGCCTTAGTCCAGAATAGCTATCATGGGCTACTTAAGAGTGTTTTGATTTATATATTCACTTAACTTTCTTTCCAAGCTTTAAAGAACATTTGTAGATATATACTTATTTTTGGTGGCTCAGAGCATTCTCATTGTTTCCCTTGAGATCTTTTGGAAGTGGTATGCTTTAGTCTGGTTTACATCTACCATATTTACACAAAGTGAGGCTTAGACTAGGTAGAAGACCATGTTGTAGTCAGCCCTAACCTGAATTGTTTTACTTTCAGCCTTTTGATGGGGGATTTTTTTTTATATGTTTGTTTTGTTAAAGTCTGTTAGTGGAAAAGAGAAGAAAATCTGAGAAAAAAACATGTAAACTTTTAGATTATAGCAACTTTTGTTCAAGGATAGTACCAGCTTTCTTATCACAGAAGTTCTTGGCACAATATAGTATAGGCAGAAGGACCAAAAATGTCTCTATTTCATAATATAAATGGAAATTACAAAAAATGTTGCTTTTTTTTTTTTCCACTGTGGTGTTAGGTAATGTAAATTTTATTGTTATCTGTTGTGTTTTGCTATTTATTAACTATATTTGCAAACTGTTGTTATTGAAAATGAAATCTCCATGCTGGATCTGAACACAAGTTAAAAGGATCTAACTTCAATAGATTGTTTTGTTGGGGTTTTTTAATGTGAATAATTTTCCTAGGTTTTCTAATACAAATCCTTGTTTTTCATGTGGGATTGTGGGGAGAGGGGATCCAGAGGCTTAAACTTGCAAGAGTGGCATTTGAGTTATGCCTACTTGAAATAAAACTACAAGTATTGGCACTTTTTTTTTTTTTTATGGAACGATTTATTTTAATGTAGGTTATCTAATTATGTGGAGTATGGGGATTTTCATCTAGGGTCTTCTGTTGCTTTGCATGTGTACTTCACCTATTCAAAATGTTTTCATGTAGAGTGCCTTGAGCCTGGAGGATCCATGGCTGTTTCAATGGGTATTGACTTCTGTGATTCTACTCAGATGGCCAGTTTCCAGTTATGGTGAGTTCTTGAGGAGGGATAGTATTTTTTTTTGCTCTTAAAAGGCAAAAACAGTGTATGTTGGCAGTAGCAGACTTGCTATTCATCAACTTTCTAAAAATATAGACAACAATTCACAACATGATGTATGCCCAATTTTTTTTTAGATAAATAAGACATAAGTAGTTTTACTATTACAGGGATTATCAGTCTTCTTCAGTCTTCCATATAACTTTTTTATCACCTGCCTCTAAAAATGGAGATGTGATGGTAAGCAGAAATCTGGATTTGAAATCAATATATGTAAGATCAAAAACTCATTGACAGATTGTGTTTGGGAGGTCCAGCTTTTCCCTGTCAAATATGAACATCTCTTCTGATTTAGAATTACTTATCTGTTCCTGAGCTTTACTTCTATTCCCCCCCGGCCCTTGGGATTCTTCTTATTACACCACCTTGAAGTGACTATTTTGCTGGAGTATTCTGTGCATGTTCTTCCTTGTAAGAAATCTCTCAAAAGCAGGTAGTGTGAGCAATTTTACTACCTCAAGTGCTTATTACGGCTGTTTGTGATCTATGTAACATGACTGCATGAAACCAACCCCAAAATTTTCTGGCCAAAGAGGCTTATTCCTCATGCTGTAGATTCTTTTAAATTATTAGAGAGAGAATGAAAACAAGTAGCTGTCGGGCCAACTAGATTTTTGTCTTACATACTTGATTTGCATTTTTAATGCTCATCATTGGTACATTCAAGATCTGACATTCTGTGATTTCCTGTTGTGTACCAGGTTATCGTGGAACCTGTTCAACATTGGGAACTCTGTTACAAGCTAGTGTTTGAAACTGTGGAAAATTTTTAGTAGCAGTATCCAAACATTAGGAATGAATACAAGGGAAAAATCTAGATATCTTCTTTTAAGAGCTATACAGGCTTCTGTAGTCTTCAAAAGTGTGCAAAGGCACTAAATAGATCTGCACAATTCCTTTTTTCCTCTGAGTATTTTTAAATGTTTTTTGACATATTTTATCACAGAAGCACTACATTCCACATTCTGCACAAAAACCAGATACTTAACAGACATTCACATTGCCACATTCCAGTTTAGAGGAAGCCATTTGGGAAAATTCTTTACCCTGTTCTTGAATAATGTAGACTTTTTAGTGTACCATTGCACAGATTGCTCAGTTTCCACGTTATTAAAGATAGTTGGAAAATCTTGTTAATACATCTATACCCAAGTGACTGAAAAAGAACTACTGCTAGAATATTCTAAGAACAAGGAGATTTTAGTTTGCTGTTTTGGTTTTTTTTGTCCACTCCTCAAACCTGTTCTGCCACAGTAGATACTCATGTGCAATCATTTTAGAGATATTAATACTTCCAGCAAGATCTCTGCAGTGCATACTTTATGTGCATCACATTGTTGTAGCTGGTCTGTATGCTGTTTGCTGGAATTTGGAAACAGCTTTGGGCTGTTGCCTGATGCTAGGTATGTTTGGGAAGAGAAGGCAATACAGTTTCTTAATTGCTTTAAAATTATAGACTCTCTTCCCCTAAATACACTTTTTTTATTTGTTAAAATTAAATAGTCTCAGTTTATCAAGGAGGACCATTCTTTTTAAGTAAAGCAGACATTTTTCCTTCAAGTACATATTTTCAGTATACTAATGTTTTGATTGCAAACTTACACAATTTATTGCTAAGAATCTTATCAGTGATGAGGATAAGCAATGTAGCATAACACATTGATTTTATGCAGATCATCACCTTTATGTTTTGGGAGGTCTGCTGAATTAGTGATATATAAAAACTGATTACTTTCTCCAACATTGCCTAGTAATTGTTTATTATTTTCCTATTAGACAAACAAGACAGATCAATATTCCTGAGCACCAACCAGACTATGAGTAACATCACTGTAAATAGATTTGCCTCAGACCTCAGTGGTGTATTCATTTTAATGATTTGGACAATGTGAGTCCAATGACAAAGCTGAAGCTAAGTTTAAAATTAAATTAAGAATAGGAATTGCTTACTTTGTTCATTCGATAATTGATAGGGCCTTGTTTCTTTGGCAGTAGTTCTTAGAAAACAGTATAAAAATAGGTAAAATATTATTTGCATTATATTTGCTATTTTACTGTTAAAACCATGTGTTGTTCAAAATCCTACTGATGTTCAGTATCAATGCAGAAATTGTGCCTTGTGATGTTTTGGCAGCAATGTCTGACAGAATTCAGCTGCAGCCATTTTAACTTGTCATACTTCTTTAAAAGACTTTGCCCAAAAGGAATAATGACTTGTAGAAGTTGGTCAAAATGTAGTTGAAATACTGTGCACACAAAGGCATCAATATTCTTCTTTTTCCTGATAACATATCTTTATGAAAGACATTGTCAGTCATTTTGCGTTTTAGTTAGAAGCATGTTCAGCAGTAAAGTGTTCCTGATCATAATAATTTTCTTTACGTTGTTCTAAGAGGAGCACTTTGTCTTGCATCAAATGTAATTGATCCTGAAGCAGTGTAATCACAATTACTCACTTTCTTAATTGGCCTGCCCAAAATCAGAAAATGGAAACCGATCGGCAGTGTTTAAATCAATAGCTTTGTAGTAAAGCTTGTGGGGGTAGGGAGATAGTGGTAATAGGTAGATCAATTGGTCTTAGATGCCAATCATGGGCTGTGTGTTTTGCATAGCAAACACTACTTTTCTGCTTGGGGATGAGCTGTTGTACTAGCGGTTCAATAAATGCAGAATGTATAAAGAAAAAAACTAACACGAGCAATAAAATATTTAGATCTCTTTTGGAATTTCTTGTACAAATTAAGGACAATGAAAGAGAAACTGCATTTTAGAGAGAGCTTTGGAGAGCCCATGCTCCCCATCATGGTGATGAGCATGCTGACTTGGCTTTATATTTCTCCCTCTGCACTGAGGCAACAGCCCCCGGGGTTGGCTGCTGTTCTGTTCTGGGTATGGTTGCAGGTTGCATGGACAACACGTCCGTAGGCTTTACTGAGCTGTCCCTTTCTGTGAGTGCAGTTGTGCAACCACAGCACAGTAAGCACTAACTACTGTCCAGCATGTGGTGGCATGTTGACTTTCCTCAGCATTACCTGGAGGAATGTCTTTAAGGCAGTGCTGTACTTTGCTGGGGGTTTGAATGTACCCACAGGGTACTATGGGAACTGGAGCTGGTTCCTGTTCTAGCACTTGACTAATCTCCTCTGTCAGTGCTATCACCCAATGAAGATGGGTCACGTCTGGTGTGGATTGAGGTAGATTAGCTGGCTGTGGTGGAGTGGGCCTCTGCGCGGCCTTCCTACGTGCTAGGACCACTGTAATAGTTGAACCCAAGGACATTAGCCTGTTTTTAATCATAGGAAAGACTGTATTGCCCATGCACAACGGAAACATTAGTAAAAACATAACATATTTCCGTCTACTGGGAACAAGTCTGTTATGAAACAAATACTTTTAACATCAGGGAAACAAGAAACAAAATCCTGGAGGTGTGTACTTCCCCTTCTCTCTGGCCTGGCAAATGTGATTGTAAACTCCCATGTGTGGTTACTGAGGTTCCAGTAATAACAGATCCCTTGATAGATGGTAGTGAGAAAAATTATCAGCATGGAATTCATGATATTGTAAACCCAGCAAATTAATTTAATACCACCCACCACTATTTTAATAATCACATTTATTTCAAGGAAAAGCTGTATATTTAGTCTGTGTGTGATAAAGAGAATAACAAAAGGGAAGATTATATTCTCCAGCTGAAAAATAAATTTACTGAGGTAAACTGAAATTAAAAAAAAGTAAACCAGACGCTGGCTAAAGTGAAATTTAAAACAGTAGTTTTGAAGAACAATTATCAATCAGAATTTCTGCTTGCAGATTCTGAAGAGTTCGTGGTTTATCAAATAGTATCTGTTAGCATTTTAATCACTAGAAGAAAGGGAATTTGAATGTTAACATCAGAGGTGTCAAGAGGTCCTCTCAAGCAGTTGCAGCCATATAAAAGTCAAGCTATGCTTATGCTTTTATTCTTGTTGTGAAGATAGTTACAAGCATTTCAAAGACACCTAATCATTGATGTTGTAAGTCAAGTTTATGTACAAATGGCATGCCCCGTCAATGTTGGACATGAATCATTGTACACAAAACTATTTATCTGTTTCATTCTGAATTATGTGGTGCAAACTTGCTTTTATATGAAAAATAACATTGGTTGAGCCATCAACTGAAAAATACTAATGAAGGTGTCATATAGTCTTAAATAGTATGTATAAACAGCAAAAAGTTATAAAGCTGTTGGTTAAGAATCCAGCTTTCATCTCTTAGGCTGATGGAACTCTTGGTAAGTTTTCAAAGGAAAAATTAAAAAAATATATACTACTTTCCTATTTTATAATACAGTTGATCAGGCCAGCCAGTCAAACAAACCTCACTCTTTTAGTATCTTCAGTAATGATGTTCTTTTAAGTAGTATGGGGGAAAAAATTTATTTGAAAAGCTCATATTTGAGATTGCATCCATAAACAAAATTATAGCACATCAGACATCAGAAAGTAAGAATGTACTAGTTCCTAAATGTTTGCTTGTGAAATTGGGTAATTACTGTATTAGAATTTTTTTTTTATCAGTCTGTCTTTTTTTCAGAATTTTGAAGTTGCAGTTACAAAAAAATCTGTAATGCATGTTTGAGGTTAATTTACTTACATTCATATTAATTACTTAACTATATTTTCCATTCTAATTATTTTATCAAGATATTTAACTAGGATATCTGAGGCATATCAGCAATCAATATGTATTATTTGGTACATTAGGAAAAAAAAAATGTTCTTTTCTGAAAATTTCTCATGCCTCAAAGCATTAACAGAAATTCTGACTGGATGTACTGATCTTGAATTGCTAGCCAAATCTCTTAAGATGGAATTAGTCAATCAAACATAGCAGAGTGCATGTATCTTGAGTTTCTGTAAACCAGAACACCCAAGATAAGATGGTTGGAAACTAAGAGAACTGAATAGATAAGGAGAGTAAGTTTGCTGTGTGGTATTTATTTCTTGAGGAATCTATAACATCTGTAGAATCTGTTACTAGTGATGGTATTTTTTTAACTCTGTGCTATTAGAAAAACTGCCTCAAATCTGTGATTTTCCAATATGATTTTACATCAACCAGTATGCTGTGGGTTTTTTTTTTAACTATACAAAACATTACAAAGTTGAAGTGATCATAGATATTTAATTTTTATATCCAAATTAATAGTTTGGTCAATCTGTGTGTTTTTTTAATACAGTAATAATCCTTTTAAACTGAAATTATGCATTTCTTTTATTTGCCCTTTGCAAACATTTAGTTTGAGAGATGCCTTATACATTACAATTAATATTATTAGTAGAAATAGTTACATTTTCAGAAATACAGGAGCATGCATACTATATGTTATTACTGCGATTAGACTGGAGGAAATTAACTTAGTATACTGATGTAAAAAATCAATAGGATTCTAGATTAACAAGCTAGAAATTATGCAAATAGTTCTATTTATGGATTCCATGGTAAATTTGGAGCTCATATGTATGTGTTAATATGCTTTGAAGCACTTGGTTGATTCTCTTTAATTTCTCTTTTCCAGCACAAAGGATGATCAGTTCAATGTTAACATTCAACCCCCTGTTGGAGAACTACTTTTACCTGTCACTATGTCAGAAAAAGACTTCAAGAAGGAACAAGGTGAGAAATAATTAATCAGCTTCAAAAAATACATTTGGTTGAGAAGAGGACTATGTGACTTTCAAGTATATGGCACGTGTAGCTGTTTGTGTTAAGTTTCTCTTGGTATTCACTCTGATACTAATGATTTAAAGTATCTTTAAAAGGATGTGCAGCAGTATATGACAGCTTTTCCATGTGCCTTTAAAAGCACAAAGCCCACCCTTTACCCTGAAAAAGTCTTTTGGCACAGAGTTTTGACTTCCTTCATGATGTGTGGAAGTCTGTCCTGTTAGTAGTAAAGCAGAAAGTTGGAACCCCAACTCAATGAAGTAAACCAACTAAACATTGATATGGTGTCTGACCTTACTAGTCTTTGTTCAAAGGCTGCTTTTAAATACTAGTAGTGTACCTTTTTCTCAGCTACTTTTAAAAATATTTTCATCTCTTTCCTTTCAAATATTGAATATAAATAAACTTATTATTGGAATACTGTTTTAGGAAGATAAGTTCTACATACTTCTGCATTCTTCTAATGTAGTATCTTTAAAGAATGTCTTTCTGATGCTAGTCCAAACACCAACCTCCATAAAAGCTTTTAGCGTCCTGAATATTTTATACAAAATAATTAGATGAAATTGTACTAAGCTTTGACTGTGCGCTAAATGGAATGCTGCTGCCCTTGATTTGGATAGGATTCTTGGATATTTTTAAATATAAATGATAGCATTTTAGATGCATTCAAATGTAATACTGTTTACTCATATATCTCAATGTATGGGTATTTACATGTGTAAATCTCTTCACACTGAGGTGAGACTTTACTCCTGGGATCCTGTCACGTGTGTAAGGCTCAGAAACTCAGTATATCCATCGAGCAGTCAAGTACACCAATGAGTCATGCCTGTGTATCACTAATTATTAATTTAGAGCATTTCTTGCTTTTTTATTTTTTAATGATTAAGAAAGTAGTTCAAATATTGCCTGATCCCATTTTCAGTTAAGCTTATGGCTGCAGTGAAAAGTTAGGATTATGATTTGTTTTCTTAACCAATTGATACTTATTTTGCTATTCTTATCCTTTGCTGGCTAAAGCCTGCCTCTCTGCTTTATACCTGCTCAGCAAACCAAGGTGAGTGATTGAACGAGGCTGTGCCATGTTTATTTTAACTGTTCCCTTCTAAAATTTGTAACTGAGGGTGTAGTGGAGACAGGTTACTGTGCTTCTTCCACCTTCCCCCAATTTTATATTTGCTTGCTTCATGATATTTTGATAGAGTTTTTGTATGTTTTACTGTGACTGAGGGCTTTTTTTCCTCCTGACTGGCCATACAGAACCATGAGCACATAGAAGAAGTGTACTTGGAGAATAGCTGTGGTCCTCTGTGGAGTTGTTGCCAAAATTCCTTTTTCTTCTGCCATTTTACTTCTATGGTTGTTGATTATTTGTCTGAATAAATCTGGCAGCTGTTTGCTATGTTTAATAGAGCAGAAAGGCTACTCTGAATAAAGCTATTTGAAAATTTGTTTATATGAAGTATTTGTAAATCCATGAAGGTCTCTTGGCATTTCTGTATCGCTTGCTCTGTCTTCCTGAATTCATTCTTTGATGCAAGACTTGATGCTGGCAAATTTACCACAGGTTTAAAACCTCTTCCATCTTTTTTCTTATAGATATTAGTGCTATTTCAGAAAATTCGTTGTAATAGAGGTCTCAGTTCTAAATTTTACATAAGTATTGATAACATATATCTAGAGCAGCTAGCATCTGGGGAGAATTAATATGTGATCTTGCTAAATGAAAAATCCAAATTACAATAATAAATGCAGTGCAATTTACAAGTTGGTATATACTAATCTGTTTTATGTTTAACTTTGACATGTCTGTATTCTCCAAATGAATCTGATTTATATAACTTGATTTTCACTTGTCATGCTTTTACTTTTTCTCTTTTTTTTTTTGTTTGTTTGTTTGTTTGTGGACATAAGCTGTTTCAAGTCTTGTATCTGGAGATGCCTTATTTATATGCAGCCAAATCCAATAGGTTAAAAAAAAATGAAGAAGTGAATGAAGAAAATTAGAAATGTAAAATTATATTAAGGAGAATGAGAATATGTATAGGTTTTAAGGTTTTTTTACATCTAAATTACATGTGTAACCTACTAAGAATGCTAAGGAGGAAATAACCAATTCCACACTGCTGTGTGGAAGCCTTTACTCAATTACACTCTGCTGTTTTGCATTGTCTGTTAGATTTGTGTATGTCTGCTTTCTTCATGATGGCATAAGGAAAGGGGAACAGAGACATTATTGAATATTCATGGCTGAGATGGTTATGTAGTGGTGGCGGAACCTCAAAGGCAGATTTATCCTCATGCACATGGTGCACATAGCCTTTGCTTTACCATTGCCTCTTCCCTTCTTCCCTCCTGAGCTGGGGAATCCCCTGCTGAGGTATTCCCTTGAGCAGCAGCCCAGTTACCCTCTGATCTTAGGGTTGACAATTTGGAACCAGTGGATAAAAATGGTGTTGCCCAAACTACTCTTTACTTCCTGGTTAAATATTTTTACTGATCATCAGGCCTTAGAATTTTACACCCTCTTTTACATAATAGCCCCATTGAAAGTCCAGATTCTGTAGTAGGAATTCTGCATGAGCAAGACGTACTTTAGGGAACTCTGCATCCAAATTTTTGCTTGTCTGCTGTTTTTAAAAATTAATACACAAAATGCCCCTTGCCTTAGTTCAGAATAGGATTAGTCTGGTATCTAAAATACCTTGTTACCTACCAGTGTAATTTGCCCAATTTAATTTCCCTTGTAATAATAAAAAATGTGTATAGTTTTTTCATTGTCTCAGTCAGTTAACCCAGATTAATTGCTTCTCTGTGCTCTGACTAAAATTTTCTTAGATTCTCAAGTTTCAGGCAATATTAATGGTAGCATGCAATTGTTGATATAGCTGGATGTTAATAATAATTTTTATTAAAACTTTATGTGGTTTTAAAATAGCCAGTTAAAACTACATGATGTATAAAGACTTCCCGGAAACACCTCCCTGGACATATCTTTAAATAATTTTGTCTTTAAGAAAAAAGAAATAAAAATTGTAGATCTGATTCAGACTAAAGGAAAAAAAATACAAACAGCCAACCAAGGAAATAAAAACATAAAACCCAAACAAAAAACAAACACCTTGGTTAAGTAAATTTTATGCTTAATTTTATTAAGATTTATATATCCAACTTGTCTTCCTAAAAAGCAAGATGCTAATTCTTTAAATGGTTGGACATTTACTATTTTCTGGCCCTTGACTACCACAGGCAATCATATTTGATGCCCCTTAATTAGAGCACCCTTTTCTCTTTCCAGGTTCTTTTCCACCTCAGCAATCGAGACAATACATTTGCTTACCATGCTGCTCTCCTAAGTGTTCTTTTGCATGTAAATTAATCTTGATTCAGTTTACACTGTCATGCTGAGTGGTACAAATTGCCTATAACAATAAAACAGCATGAGTTAAAAATAAAGGGGGGTGAAAAGGCAGATTGAATGTGTGCCTTACTTGATAGGATGTTACTTTGCTTTATGCCAATACATTAGTCGACGATAATGAATCTTCTGTTCTGAAAAGCATGGTTTAGTTGATTTTTTTAATTTTACTTCAATGGAGCAGTACCTTGTCTTTTATAGAACAAGTTAGACAAACCATTAATGACAAGAGTGTTAAGGTTAAATATGAAGCAATGCATTCACTTCTCTGAGTGCTATCCATCTTTCCATTTACAGGAGCTTGACAAAAGTACTGGCTTTGTACAACATTTCCTTTAATTACATGCTGCGGGAAACAGGCTTTTAACATAAACATAGTTGCATTCATTTATTCAGCATTTGCTCTTCAATAGAGCTTAATGGAGAAGGTTTAAATCCTAAATGAGTACACACATCTCTCAGCAGTGTTATGTCAGTCCCTGTGCTCTGCTTAAAAGCAGTTTTAGTCTGTGTATGTAGTTTTTAAAGCTTTTGCTTAATAGTGAAGTTAAACAATTTGAAACAGAATGTTCTATTCCCAAGATAAAGTCGATCTTTATGGAAGTTGTATATTTATTTTTGTTCTCTTCAAGGGCAGATCATGTTCAAAAATACCCTGCTATTTACTTATACTTATGACCTGTTCTTTTTTTACGTTGATACTTCTTATTTTGTGGCAGCAGCTAATGTACATTCTAGCACATTAAAATATTAGAATTTTTTTTTAATTGCTCTATTAAGCGTCTTAGTGCCATTTACCCTGGGTTAGAACTGTATGTGCAGCCCTAAAATATTAGCCTTTTGAGACTAGCATTGTTTTCATTTTTAATGTTATTGTGGATTTCACATGCTTCATGTCTCTGCCTGAAGTACTGTGCTCCATTGTTTGTCTGCATTTTCAGCTTCTGAACATAGAGTAAAAATATACAACATTAAGTTGTAGTTACTGTTGTTTTTTCATCAACATGAGTGTCCAGAAAGACATCCTTATAAACAATGGATGGGGAAGGGGGGGGGGTGGACGGGGGGGTGACGCAGAGGGGCTGGGGTTGAGGGTGTGGTACAATGGCGTTGAGCAACA
>WYEA01013935.1:7887-62523 GCA_033558465.1 Alcedo atthis | reverse complement strand
TCTATTTTTCTTCCGGAGCTGTGCTTCTTTTTAGGTGTTTTGGAAGCTGCCCCAGGTGCTTGTATATACCCTTATATATTTATATATATATATCTATCTCCTCATTTATACAGACAGCTGTGTATGTGTATGGGTGCACACATGCATGTCCACACTCCATCATCACAGATCAGGTACTCACAGCACAGGTGACAGCTGGCTCTGTAATGCCAGACTGAGCAGAAATAACCTGCAATCTCACCTGCTCTCTCGTTGGCCTGCCAAACCATCTTCAGCTGCTGGAACCTGCCCTGGGACAGTAACTGCAGCCTAAATCCCAAACACACCCTGGGTGCTGCAAGCCAGCCATGGGAGCAAATGCACAGCTGGCTGGGCACATCTGCTCTTTCTTTTCACCTGCTAAATCCCAAGTCTTCCTCAAAGTCTGCCCTGAAATTCGCTTCAGCCTCTCAGTGGAGTTTGACCTTGGCTCTGTATGAAATGATGGGAGAACTGCAGAGTTATTTTAGCAGCATGGCATCGGTTCTTTGTTGCCTGTTGCTTTGGTTCCTGGCTCCTCCTGCTTATAAACACTGTAAAGGGTTCACCTTCAAGGATGGCTGTTTAATTAGAAGTGCAAAGAGCTGTGGTCCAACATGTCAGAGGCTAATGAACGAGCTTTTGTGGTTGGTGGGGAGCAGCTCACCAAGGTATCCATTAATTTCTGTACATGTGAAATGCAACGCAGCTCAACCTGTCTCTTTTCAAAAGGAAAATCTTATTAGAGTCAAGGCGAGGATAACAGAATAAAATAAATTACTTTTTGGTTCTTCATCTGTTTGCATGTAGGTTCAGGTGTGATTATGCAGTCTGCTATCAGCTTTAATTAAGCTTTTCCTTTGCTCCTGACCTTGGGACTTAAATACAACTTGTTCTATAGGAAAGACAGGTGGTTAAGAGCTCAGTGTTTTAAAGTTCAAATTGATTTATGTTACATTTAATTTAAATGCTCCCGTGCCTGTTGGGAATTTTACAAGTCACTGAAAATAGATACAGATTAAAAATATATATATTTTAATTATTTTTTTAAGTCCTAACACATTCCTTCCCTGAAATGCTGAAGAAAAAAAAAGAGCATGTGAAAAAAGGAGGAATATTTCAGCACGTATGAAAAACCCTAGGGAAGTGCAGTGTATGACCCACTGTGTGCTGGGCTGCTGCACTTCCTACATAGGCATTTTCTTTCTGGGGAGGTGGTGAAGTTCCCCTTGGGAGGCTCAGGCTAGCCCAAAGAAAATTAATGGTGAAAAGCACTCTCTTTTCCCTGTTGGAATGCCTCATAGTCAACCACGAGAACCCATTAAGCAACTGCTGTGACCTAAAATAACCTCTCTAACAGTAAAACTATTACTGGGCTGTCCAAACTGTGTTTTGGTCCTTTTTTTTTTTATTTTTACCTTGCCTTTCCTTTAAAATATAGCTCCTTGTCTGGGAGAGCTTTTTAGCCTACCTGGAAAAATGGTGTGCTCGTTGAAGTTTGCTTTTCCAATTGCACTCTTTATCCCACCTCTTTGCTCTTCAGGCCTTGAGAAAAAAAAATGACACCTCACCAAAAATCCCCCAATCTGATTCCAAGTGATTTGGGGTAAATACCTTCAGGCTTTGATGTCCAACTTCCTTTTGCTGCACAGATATATATGAAGATTTGTTGTTGTTGTTGTTGTTGGTTGGGATTGAGGTATTTTTTGGGGAGGTGTCATTTTTTTTCTCAAGAGAAGAGCAAAGAGGTGGGATAAAGAGTGCAATAGGAAAATCACCTTGGTCCTGCACACCAGTGTGCCCTGCAGAGACTCGACTGCTCCCAGCTGCACTCATCTGAGGGGAGAGACTTTCTACCTTCAGACCCTGACTGGCTGAGGGTAGCTCGAGCATATCCTTACAGCTCCTGTCATGTTTAACTAGCCTTGCCACTCCAGTGCTGTCTGGGATCTGAAAGCCAATAAAGCCCCAAGTCAAGGGGCCCATGGCCATGTTTACAGCTGTGTACTAAGGAGCTGGCTGGATGCAGGGCACAGGGCCAGGCACCCTGCAGCTCTGAGCCTCCATGTGGTAAGCAGCATTCCAGTTCCAATCCGATTTTCACCAGCAGGAGACCTGCCATGAATTTCTTTGAATATGGGGCCCCCCAAAGGCATCTTTGCTTCATAAAGAGGATAAATATTACCTGGCATATTGAATACAGATGAGGAAGGAGTTTTATTAAGCCAAGGATGGTTGGCACATTGCAGATAGTGAACCAAATGTAGATTTAGGGAGATAGTGGAATATTTCCACTATCAGCAGTCACCAGAAGCTTAAAATCTGAATATTTCCTTCCTCCAGCCCAAGCTTATTTTTGTTTGTTTCTGAAGGCAAGTTTTTAGTGGGGAATGCTGCCACAGCTTTTTAAATGGTATCTTTATCACCATATTGGTCAAACAGGCAGACTAGATGGCAAGTGGGTTCTTACCTGAGTGACATACCAGCACTCCTCTCTAGGCCTGTAAGAAGCACATACCTCAAGGATTTCTTCATTTGGCTGCTTCCTTAGGATTTTCCAGAACTTTAGCACTTGGGCTCGACAGGGCTAAGGATGCAAGAGCAGCTTGATTAATTTCAAGAAGCTAACTTTGTGCAGCACTCCCCACTAACTTTGCTAACTTGCTGCAATTACATTCATAACAGTAACGAAACAATTATACATAACATCATTTTTCTATTTTAAAACAACTGAAATAGAGCATAGGGAAGAAATATTTGAACTTGCAGTATCTGAAGTTCACCAGCCAGGAAAACTGTAGGAGGTTCTCAGCCTGCTCAAGTGTACCAGGTGTTATTGCTGACACAGCCCAGCTAGCACTGCAGCCAGTTCTGAGGAGCATGTTCATGTTAGCACTAATCTAGGCTGCTCTGCCCTGTGTTCCCTTGGTCAGGGCACATGAAGGTAGCCAGGATACACACAAGGAGGCTCAAATGTTGTTGTGTTGAACCCACCAACCATTCATGCTTTGTGTAAAACAAGCAATACAGCTTCTCACAGAATCAAAAGGTACAACAAAGTGATACGAGCTGACAGCTCCCCCTGTGAAGAGGCTCCTCTAAAGAAACCTCTGCTGCTCTTAGACAAGGAATAACTTTTCCTCCCCTTTCATCTTATTGTGAGTAGAGCTGAGGCTTTTTTTTTTTTTTTCCTCCAGTCCTTACATAAGCACCTAATTTCCATGAGTGCTGCTCCCAAAGGGACTATTGATCCCTTCATGGGGAGCAAATAAAGCAACATCAGCACATTTCCTCTGGTCCAAGAAACACTGAAGATGGACAAGAGCCCCTGGGTGGCAGTTGGGGCGAGTGAAGGGTCCTGGAGTCTGGCTCAGAGCACCCAGGACTTGCCCTGCTCTGTCTCTGCCCCGTGGTGCCAAAGAGCTGTGGGGAAAGTCAACCCCATTTCTGCTTTCTTTTCCAAAGGTATGACCCCCTCTTTCCTTTTCTGACCAAGGGAGAAGACACTGCTCAGAGCATGGCAGTGACAGGGCTATTACACCCGGGGAAAAACAATGGCAGCAGAAGGCAATGGAAGCAGACATCACAAATAAAGGCAGAAGACCCTTTTATTTCGCATAGACAAAATGCAAAGAGTGTCTCATTAAATTAATATTAAAAAAAACCAAAAACAAATTAACCCCCTCACTCCACAGACATCACTCATCCTAATTAACAACCAAAAAAAGAACAATCAAGGATCCATTTCTAATAAAAAAAAAAAAAAGTGCAAACATGACAAAAGACTTTTTTTTTCCCAAATCCATGTTCCTGTTGAATTCACAAATAGGGTGATGATTTTTTTTTTTTGTGATTTTTTTTTTCTTTTTAAGTCTTGTCTGATGGAAGTTCCAGTTAAAATGTTTTAGTTAAGTCTCCATGCACTTCGTAGAAAATCAGTAAAAACACAAACGCTTGTGAAGATCAGAAAACTGGACTCTTTCACCTAAAAATTCAGATGTCCAGTTGGATGAAGCTCACACTCAGACAGAAAAAAAGCAAGAGTCTTTGCACTGTCTGTTGTTCATATTATTTTTTTTTTTTGTCAAATATTTTGGCAATCTTCTTCTTTAATTATAAATATTGGAATTCGATAAAAAAAAGGTAGCTTTCATTGGAGTTATTTTTTTTTTTCCAGTGTAAATATTTACAGCCACTGTCCAGCCATGCTCTCTTTTCGTTATACCAGGGTGTAAGACTTTGCGTAGGGGTTATTTCCTTTCAAGTGGCCCCGGGAGTCCAGCAGGGATTCTTGGGAGCTGCTCATTTTTGCTGCCTGTCCTAGCTCAGCCCCCTCTCTCTGAGGTAGCGTGGCCACAGCCCCGGGCTGCCACGACTGCACCTCTCTGCTGGAGGATGTCTCCATGGGGATGGGCTCCAGGACGGTGGGACGCTTCAAGGTCCGGCTTTTCTGAGGCTCCAAGCAGGCTTGCCCCAAACCCAGGTCTCTGCTGCTGCCCTGCACGCCTCGGTTCAATAAAAAGTCCATCCTAAGGTAGGGTGGCAAATGCATCAGGTCACCTGGGGAGGCAAAAGTGAAAAAGAAATCCTTGGTTACTGCAATTCGTATTTGATACTGTAGCTCACGGACTGGATGAGGGGGTGGAGGTGATGGCAGCCTGCTCATTCCAGAGGACTGGCCTTTGGACACATAACATAAATAACAATATTAAAATAAAATATTAATAAAATATAATAAATATAATAAAATATTAAATGCCGTAACCTCATATGAAAAAAAATCACTGTTAGAGGTGCATTCAAGAACTGTATTTCCCCTCCTTTACAGACTTATGCAGATACATAGCTTCCTTTTTATAGCTGATGTCAAAGCCAGTGTCATCTACAGATGGGATGCACCCTGAAAGCTGAACACAGAAGACTTTTGGCACTAATACACCTGTGTGGATATAAGCTATTTACAGCAGTAGAAACTAAGGCTGACCTGTGCCAGTGGCATAAACGGTAGACCATGAAAACGCTTTTTTTCATAATAAAACAATCTGTAACAATTTTGTTTTTCCTAACCATGCTAAAAACCACCCAATAATCTAAAATAAAGCAGGTTCTTAGGGTTCTTATCTCTACTCAGATAAGTCGAGGCACTGCAAATCTCACCTAAAAGACTGTCAGCATCTACTCTACCCATAATCTGAGGTCACAGGCAGAGCATTTCTGAGAAATTTACCGTTTGGACAGAATCCCTGGGGCTTTTTGCTGCTGAAATCCCCAAGGCACAGTCTGCCTCCATATGGTTTATTCCAGCTACAGCTCCAACAGAGACACGCGGGACACGGTATTTAATCCCCACAGAGCAAACTGTGTGCATCAAGATTAGGCTGACACGAACCAGGGCAACATTTATGTAAGGCTGGAGAGAGAGGGAGCTCTGTCCTTATACCAATTGTCATTGGAAAAACAAACTGTGGGAACATTAATTGGTTTCACTCATTTCCCTTACTTTCCTACAGCACCCTTCATGCCAAACACATTTGGCATATGAGACCATTTCAGCTGAGACAGCAATGTACCTGCTGCTGGGGGGGAGGTAAATCAGGACACAGACACACGCTCTGGCAGGTTCAGGTGGGTGCTGACTCTACAGGCTCCGAACTGAGCTGCTCCAGAGATGTATATGCTGCCCAGCAGCTTTATTTCCCACAGGCAGTCTGACCCCATCCCCTGCCACCCACACTGCACCCCAGCTGCTGTGTTTCTGGGCTCCCTTTTGGCCCAAGCCCTTCAGAAAGGCAGCAGTGGGGGCAGTTTGCTCTAAGGACCGCTGCCTGTGGGTGCAAGGAGGAGACAGTCTGGATGGGGAGTGCTTGTTATCACTCACCGTGGCTGTGTCCTCTGCTGCACTGTGGCATCTCAAACAAGGCATCTCAAACCACCTTCTCCTCACCAGGGGAGGAGAAAAGCAAGAGAGTGGGAGCAAGCAATGCTGCTCCCACGGACTCTGCCTGCTAATGAAGGTGGTGAGGGATTAATTTGGCTGCCAGGAGTGTGGGTTATTGCTGTCAGGGCCCCAGCGAAGGCAGGAGCCAAGCACAGCTCTGAAAACCCTGTGAATAACTAATACCAAAGCAAGACCTTCCCTCTTGTCAGGGTCTCTGGAGACTGCTGGGGTCAGAAAGCAGTTTGTCTTACGCTCCCATGGTTGCTCCTCCGTGTGAAACAGGGCTCCTTCAGCCCTGGCAGAAGGAAACACATTTTCTGTGCTGAACTCCTATCCCTACTTCCCACAGCAGCCTTTTCCTGACGTCTGCCAGCCTAACACTGGCCTGGTGCTTCGTTAGGAGCAGCCAGGTCATTCCTCAGTTGTTCCCTCTTACTATTGCACTTTCTCTGGTAGGGTTGGCTTGCCAGCAAGGAGCAGGAGTGGGAGCACAGCTCGTTGGCAGTTCCCCACCACTGCCTTGGAAAGCTGCTGCTGTATCTGAACACATCACTGCTTCTCAAGAGCAAGGGACATACGTGGACTATAAAAAAGATGAGTAGTGAACCTTACAGAGGAGAAAATTTGTTTTCAAGCCCCTGTCTAGACATTTCTCCTGCGTATTTAAGAGCTACAGGCTATGTAAATAAAGATCTTTTCTTCCTCCCTAAATCTACATAAGAAAGCGCAGTCAATAATCTGTGTAAACAACATGCAGTCATTTTACTGCAATTTTCCAAATGTCTGGGGGCAAAGTTCCAATAGGATGGCAGTAATGAGAAACCAGAGAGTGTAACTTGTTCTCCAGAGCTGGGTATGCAGTGCACCATCTCTGACACAGAGAGCACTCATCATCTGAAACCATCCACACACTGGCAGAGGCACTGGCACCGCTCCTCAGCTCTAAGCAGCAGCTCTCCCTTCACCTGCTCATGAGACAAAGCAGATTATTAGAATAATTGGAAAAGAAAAAAAAAAAAAGAGAATAGAACTTTACTGGGAATGAAACACTCTCTCAGGATGGAAAAAAAGACTTCGATCAGAATGTGTTTCTGACTTAAAAACACAGTCTTTGAAATGTAACCACGGGGGTTGACTTTTGCCATTCCTACATCAATTCCAAAGGTATTTCTGAGAAGATTAAAAGCCTCTTGCCATACCTATGGCAAGAAAGACTTGGAAAGACTTTGGTTCTCATCCTTCTGGACACAACACTGTAGGGGTTTTTTTGGTTTCTTGCTGTTCAGCCGAATGATTATTTTTTTCAGGCGAAGTTTCAGGATGGTTCATTGCCTTTGATGCTCTAATTACCTCTTTTCAGCTATGTGTGTGCCTTATTAGTGATGAAAGCCAACCTTTCAAGTGCATGAGCACTGCAAATGAGTTTGTTTAATAATTCATGCATTTTGGCTTAACTAGTACAATAGATATTCTAAAACTATAGTTTACTGATGTATTTTTTAATATTTTTTTTAAAAAAGGAAATTTGCTGTTTTTAGAAACACTGAGCTTGTACACAAATAATAAACATCCAGTCAAGTCTGAATGCAGCAATTTAAGCCAGAGCTACCTCAGGTTGCTTTTCTATTTTTCTTTTTTTTTTTTTAAATTGGCCAACACTTTAATGAATTATTTAACATAGTACATTTAGGAAAATGTTAGCTTCAACAAATATTTGTAAACAAATTCTAAAAACCACTTACTACGATACTTACAATAAGCAACATACTCTACCAAAAAAATATTATTTTCTGAGCTAATGCAGCACTGGCATAAAAAAAACCCCTACCCTTATTTCAGTAAAACTAAGCTGCTAAAACATCTTGCAGAAACAACAGATATTTTTATCCTCCTGCAGGCCAGCTTTAGGTATGGGAAGGGAGGGGATGAACTTGACAGGCTACACAGAGGGAAAAAAAACACTGCTCAGCTTTCCTGAATTGTTGAAGTAGCTGCCCTGTTTGCAGAAGTAAACCAAGATGAGATGTACTCCTTTCTCCCCAAAGATTTACTTCATACCTCTTTCAAATGCCAGAGAGCTTGAATGTATTTTTGCTTTAATCTGCTCCAGAAATATCTGAGAATATGTCCTATATTCAATACAAAGATCAGCACAGACTGCACAAATGATGCTCTTACCACATTTGTATGCATTTTCTCATGAATCATGACTCCCAGTAAAGGAGAAGTCAGTTGTCTTCAACACAACCCAGCAGAGATGCCCAGTGATGGTGAAGGCCTGGTGATGTTCAGGTTCTGGTTGTCACGTGAAGGAAATTCCATGCTATTTGAAATATTATTTTAGAAAAGTTTCTAAAGCAGGACTAGTGACTACGACAGGATGGTTTATTTAACAGAGGATAAGACTGGATGAATAAGGCATCACACAGCTTATTTCAGCAGGTCACTGGGTAAAGTGCTCTGGGCAAGTTCACTGGGCAACTCACAGGGCAGAGATCCTGGCAGAGTGGCATCCGTGGGTGGGTGCCTAGCTGATGTGGATGTGTTCATTCAGGACCCAACCACACAGCTCCTCATGACACTGCTCAGTGCTGGGGTGGATGCTGCTGCACTGGGCAGGTATATCTTGTCTAAGTCTGGAAGGGGAGGCACTGATGGGATATTGTGCTTTCCTTTGAAAGGAAGGAGACAGAACTGTCGACAGATAGTTCTGTGATTAGGAATTTTAGTGGGATTTTCAAGCTCACTAGCACAATCAATAAATTGGAGAAGCTTTTGCTGTTACTCACAGGCTGTTTTTCATGGAAAAGACTGCCTGTAGAAAGAGCTTAGATTAGAAATGAGGAAAGGGTGGAGGGTTGGCAAGGCCGAGGTGAGAGTTTTGATGGAAAAAAAGAGCACCAGTGATGTTCAGAGCTCTTTGTCACTTCAAAAACTGACACGCCATTAAATGATAGCAGGCAAATCTCTCTCAGCCAGCAGCAGCTTGATCTGAAGCTGAACTGATAACAAAAATAACATTTCTTACAATTGCTGCTGTCAGTGTCTGAAACCTGCCTGTGCTCCCTCACTGTCCATCCTCTGCCTGTGTGTCCTGCACTGCACCCACAGCAGGCTACTCTGACACCTCAGCATCCCCCCACCACCAGGCTGCCAGCACTCTGCACCATCACACTCAGGGAGTGACAAAGCCAGCTGCTGGGTTACCTGGATCCTGTTGCTGCCCAGCCAGCAGGGGAGGTAAAGGGGACCAGTCCTGCATCTTCTTGCCTGGCTGATTTCAGCCTTGTGGTGCCCCAGGGACAGGCTCAGCAACAGCCCTGCCTTGTCAGCCAGGAAGAGTGACTGACTTTAAAGGGAAGCAAGGGGATCCTTTCCAGGTGCAGTCATTCCTGCCCCAAAGTGGGGAGGTGAGCAGCTGCTCCAGGTGAGCCTCATGGTGCCTCCTTGATGCAGCACCTGGGCTAAGGGTGGATGCTTCTTGGAAACTTGGTCTTTAATGAAATTAAGAGAAACAAAACAATAGGAAGGATTTAACTTAAGCCTGTGGTTTGTTTTGCCTTTTTTTTTTTTTCTCCCTTGGGGTTGTTTAGTATGGAACTGCCTTCCCAACACTCTTTGTTTAATTAATGTTATTTACTTGTAAATATTTCAGTAAAATGCCAAAACTGAACAATAAAAGGATGTTGAAGGATGTTTTGTATAACAGGGCTCCACTTTCTGAAGTCAGTACTGATCAGCAAAGGAAATGGACATTCAATTTCCCCAGTCAAATTACTGATTGCCCAAATGAATGGGAACCTGAGCTTGTTCCTGGTCCACAGGACACCATTAGCAAGTTAGGAGCTCAGACTCCTTCTAAACCCACGTCCTGGTTTTGGCTGGGATAGGTTTGTTTTCTGGGGTTAAACCAAACAGCCCCCTTTTTCAACTGAAAACCTGGATTCAGTCATTCTCTAAGGGGATCCAGAATAAAAGCCAGAAAGTCCAAGCACTCCCTTAAATTACAGTCTTAGCAGGTAGCCAAGCAGCAGAAGGGGAGAGAAAGGAGGCAGGGCACAGCTCTGCCTTTAGCCACTAAAGCCACACTTTAGAAAAATACGCTGTTTCCCATTTCTAGATGGAGAAAACAGAATCCCCCACCATCCCTTCAGGGCTGTGCTTGACAGCTGGCAGCTTTCATTTGTCTTTCTCCATCAAAACTGTACCCTCACAGCTAATTTGAGCATCACATAGTTAAATGTTGCATATTTCAGTCTGCTAAAACTGGCATTTTCTTAAAAGCACTGAAAGTACCAGCTACGTCTCACACAACAAAATAAACACAACAGTTGCTGTTGACTACAGTCGTTGGGAGTTATTTCTAAAGGAACAGCAGAGTATCAGCAAAACTGTAGTTCAGGAGCCAAATTTGCTAATTATATAAATCAGAGTAGGTCTATTGATTTCTGCAAGACTATAAATTGATTTATACTTGCTGGAGATTAGGTTTAAGTGACTGAAAATGAGGATTCCAACTAATGTGGATAGGGGTTTTTTTTAACGATGATTCATGGTTTTTATTTAGATTTAAGCTTTCTAATTCCAAGAAGAGGTGCTTAATCAACATGTCTTAAAACAAAGGTGTGATTGATACAGTTCAAGCAAGATCATATATCTGTACTGCATCAGTGTAACATGCCATGCATTTGTCTAAATGAATGCTGGGAGACTCCACTGCTGCCCACTCCTGACAGGTCTAATGAAATGGCAACTGAAGCACAATTTTGGGTTGTATTTCTCTAAGCAGAACTTTGATCTTTCGTACAGTGCTGTGCTTTTAAAAGACCTGTCAGATGCTTTGTACCTTTCAGAAGGATCTTTAAGGAGAACTGGCATCTTTCTAAGGACCCGACACTGAGCTGGTGGTGTCAAAAAACCCCAAACTGATCCACAGCAGGGGCCACAGAGATTCGGACCCTGTGGATGTTCAGCCTCACAAGGTCAGTGGGGTCTTCCTCTTCTGATTTAGTGCAATATCTGATTTATAAAAAAATTGTAAAAGGGGCCTCATAACGTAAATCAATATGCACTCCAAAACAAGTCAGAAAAAATGTCAATAAATAATGAAACGATGATAAAAAAGTAAAGCTCCAGAGCTCTCCCTCTCCATCTTCACCTTGTCACGCAAGCTGCTTCATACATTTTTAAGGATGCTCTAAGGCAGCACTCCCCTGCATGCTGCCTGAGGTAGGAAAGCACTGCTCAAGCACTCGCTCAGGTGCCTCTGGTTGACAACGCTGCAGTTTTAAGACTCATTTGCTGATCCTGGGTGCAGTGAACAGAGCTGTTCAATTATACAACACCTCAGCTGAGGCTTAAATCGATCACGGCTCCATGGAAACTGCCATCCTTTACAGGTTTGCTCCTGGAATATCTTGGGATAGTACAGATTCAGCACAGAGGGTGGAGAGGTGAGCAGTTTGAACCATACTCACAGTTCACTGAAATCAGAGGGAGCCACTCTGTTGACCTCAGTGCTCTGCACCGTGCCCGTGAAGTCACGAGCATGCCAAGGCACGCCACCACTGAGAGCCAGGGCAGCTCAGGCTATAACAGCAACATCAGCATCAGCACAGCCCCGTCACTCTGCTGGGGATACCTTCATGGATGACTTACTGGAGCTCAGTCTCCACATACCCATCAGTTTGAATCACCTGAGGGATGCTGAAAGGTGCATCACTGCGTTTCTGTTAATTAATCCACTGGGACCAGAGGTCCAGCTCTCACACTTAAATTAAGGATGCTAGCATAACAAGGCAAACACATACAGCCACACGGACACAGAGCCATGCTGTAGAGGCCAGCACACGAAGAAACTCTTAGATGGAAGGCAAAGACTACCACTACAGCCAGATGGAGAAAGCACTGTTAAAATAAACATTGATTTCTGTAGCGATGTCGCTTCCTACTTTACTTTCAAATAATAGCACTAATGTGGCTTTTATTGCAAACAGGAATTGGTTTACATTTTCAGATGCCGTGGTCTCTCAGTTCCATAGAATAAGGTCCTCTTGGCACCAGGGAAATTAGCAAAGGCTGCTGTGCATGAGGCCAGCTAAAGCAGTAACAGCTGCCAATGACAGCGCACAAAGCAAAGCCAGATCAGCTCTCTTCTGTGTGCAAACAGAACTTCTGGTTACCCTGAGCTGGCTGAAAGCCCATGCAAAAAATCACATGCACGGTGCCTCGACATTGCCAAGGTAAAATGCTTTGTCATTTCCAAAATTAAATGCAGGCAAAACCTATTTTTTGTAGAAGTGAGGTTTAAAATGGGGACTCCAAACAGAACTAATTGAAAAAAATCTCTTAATTCAAGAGGACACAGCATCTTTGGTTTGGTTTGGAGTATTTGCTGGTAGGTCTAGAAATTTTAACACTGCAGCTAGACTGTAAGAACATGAAAGAAGCTGAAAATTTACTGATAAATATAATCCTTGCTTTAGGCATAAACTTCCCTCTGGATACAATTGAATCCAGTGCCTCCAAACCTGCATAAAACATCAGTAGTCTATTTTAATAGTTGCAGCTTATTAAAAAATAACAAAAAAAGAGACAACCTGAAGCAAATAATAAGCTTTAGAAAAAAAGAAATTAAATTCAGCTTTCAAAAAATGTCACTTTTAATATGAAAGGTTTTGTTGGTAATGAAAAGATAGGAAATGGACATTCTTTGAAAGGGAGTTTCCCTTAAAATGCATCTTTTAATAATAAAGAAGAAAGCAAAAGCCTAATAGTATTACACAGCAGCATACTTTGGGATACTGTATTTTTCCAAAGCCAGTGTTAATTTTCTAATCAAAATAACAAATAATTAGTTTGATAGCAACAGAGAAATATAATTGTTCTGCTACACGCTCCTGTAAGTGATACCAGTTGTTTCTCTCCTCCAATTAAAAAAAAATATCTTTCTAACGCCAGTATCACTGAGTCACAGATGACAGTTCTGAAATAATTTAAATTGCTCGTATTATTAATGTCTTGAATTTAGTTTCCAGATGTCTTGTGCAGTACCTATAATGGAATGACAATTGCACAGAAACTTTAGATTTGTAACAAAACAGCTGCCCTATTTAAACTCATGAGTCATGGCAAAATAGTTTTCCTTTCTGATTTCTGAATGTTTTAGCTTCTAATCTGAACCTGTTTAGGTTCTTTTTTATTGTACTGGCAAGGCTAAAAAAAATGGCAGTGTGAATCTTCCTCTCTGTAAATCCACCAGGAAAATAATGTGAGCCAATGATTCCAAGTACGAAGTCATGTCAAATTAAATGCAGAATTAAATGGTTTTCATCCCTGCAGAACATTCAGCCTTTCGCAGGAGAAGGAGAAAAAGCTCCTGATGCTCCACAGAAATAAAGCCCGAGACAGGATAAAGGCAATTTAATCACTGATGTGCCACTTCTGTGATAAGAAGCAAAGGGCACAGTCTGTCTCTTTGTGACACGTTCTTAGTCTTCCAACGCAGCAAAAGAAAATAAAGAAAGTGTTCCATGCACAGGAGGATTTAATATTGCAACACTGGGGATGCTCATCTAGGGGATGATTTCTGAATAGATCATGCACATCTAAGTGCATCTTACGTACAAGTAAGTTAGTATACATGTTAAGAGTATGTACTACATTAAAAAACAGTGGCAAGAAGTTTTTTTATCCCCACTTAAAACTGTTCTGCCTGCCTTGCTGTTTTTCCACCTCCCTATTTTGCCCTGTCTCCTTATGTAGTTTTCTCAAAACTAGACCTTGGTCTCCAGTTGTGGAGTCAGGATGGTGATTTCTTTGTTCTATATACATATTCTACACAGTGTGTGTATACAAATATATATATATATACACACACACAGAGTACTGGGTTTGAAACTAACAGTGCAAGTGTAGAACTGAAAAATAAACCAAGCCATATGTACCTTGCTGTGGGATCTCTGAACAAAGCCATCTATAAAACGTAGATTCCCCAGCATCTTCAATAAATTCACTTTTGGATCTGGAAATTGTGGCACTGTAATTCCATTTTCAGTCAGTGCAGAAGGACATAACAGATACAGGAGGCAAAAGGTGATCTGGAAGCCCTAAGTCAAGAGTCACAGTGGCTACAGTCTCCAGTGGCCACATCTGTATTGGATTTAATTACTGCTGCAGTTTATGGAGTACTGTCAGCAACTCTGCAATGGGAAGCAAGTCTCCAAATAGACTCCTCACTGTGTCAACACTCACCTATATCAAGTAGAAGAGAACACTAACTCCTTCACCCTTGAACTCCTAGATGAGTGGAAAAGAGTTCACATCTCTGTATCCCAGGTTACAGGGCTGACAAATGGAAATATACTATCCTTTCTATTACTGTAGGTTATTTTTAGCTGCAGTAATTTGATACCAGGAAAGATTTATTTTTTTGACTTGAGTGTTTAAAACAACGTTTAAGCACTGCAAATGATGTCCAGACTGAATCTGGAGGGACCACTGTAAATATTTAATGAAGGATGTGCATACTGTAGCTTAGGCTTGTCTAGAAGCTAAGCCTTTGCATTCAAGTTGGCAGGATTAGTCAGAGCAACAAGAAACCTGTGAATTGGGTCAAGAATGCTAATTAAAGCATCTTAAATACTGAAAGAACCTGACCATTCAGCAAAGCTGGAGAGGTTAGGTCAGTGTTGTTTTCAAGTCAATATGCAGTAGACTCAAGTTGCTTGACTTAGGTGCCCAACTGAAAAATACAAACCAAAGAGCTGTCCATACTTGCTTATTGAGAGCTTGACTAAGAACAGGGCTCCAGATGCTGTGAGAAGGCAGTGACTACCAGACAAATCTCCTCCCTGGGATGAAGAGGATGAGCTGAGTTATCTCTACTGCTTCAACTTTCTCTACATGTGCCTGCTGGGACACTTGGCAGTTCTGATGGCTTACTAAGAAATGTCACCATCTGCAGTGGGTCAGCTTCAAGGCCTGGGCAGATTAGGTCTGTCAGCTCTGTGAAATCCACAAAACCCCATGTTCTGCTCTGCATCTGTCCTTTCGTATTTTTTTGGAAGCTATGATGTTATTATAGAAGGAAAAATAATTATGTTATTGTTGATGCTGAAGCAAAACCTATAAATAATCTCTTTTCCCTAAAATCTATCAATGGAGGTGTAAAGTTCAGAATGCAAGGAAGCATGAGACGTGCTTTCAAAATACCGAAGGTAGGATTAATTAAAAAAAACCAACTTACTTCCCTGATCCATTTCCCATAGCTATGACTTCGGAAAAGTTGAAGAAAAATTCAACTCCTAAAATATTTTTAATCAAAGACTGCTTAATACCTTTATATTTAAAAGTTTTGACCTCATGTCAAGACAGTAATGAAGAAAACATTAGAGCTGTCTGCAGTACAGACAACTAGAAGCAGCTTCATGTCTCAGAAAGCTGATTGATATCCAGGGATCTCCTCCAAGCTCAATGAGCAGTAACTGGCAAAAAATGGCAGGAGGCCTGCACCTCTGCACACTCCCTTTCTGTTCTAACTTCCAAGTTCCTCATTTTTCCACCAAAAATAAATAAATAAGTAATTGTCCACACATTTATCTTAGCCGGAACAAAAGCAGTAGTCTCTGTAAATACTTACAGGATGCACCGTGCACTTTCTCCTTGGGATACACCCTCTGCCACTTGACCAGCCTGGGTGAGGGCTGCACGCTCCCCCAAGGCCCGGTGCTGCCCCTCACGTCTCACCTGGTCGGTGTGCCTTCGGAACCGCCATGTTCATCACTCGCCCTCCGTCCTGAGGCTTGGGGGGGGAAGCAGTAAACCTGCAAATCCCCGACTCTGACGGCGTGCTTGAGGTCAGGCTGTCGGTGTAGTCGTTGGTCCCTGCTGTGAGCTGCTCGGATGAGGTGTCTGATATGAAGCACTCAGTGATGGTGAACTTGGCATGCCTCAGCTGCTCTTCCATCTTGGCGTGCTCGTACGCTCTCGCCAGCTCTTCGTACGTGGAGGAGGCACTTTCTGTAGAGACCATGCTGCTTCTGGCCCGGTCTGCACGTAAGAAACACACATCATTGAAGACAGAAAACACATTCCTCACAATCCCTTCGGGAAGAAAAGCTATGAACATCACAGTATTTCTTAAAATTAAGAGCCCTTGAAATTATCAAGGTGATGTACATGAGTCTGCTTCGCTATAGATGTCTGCACAATTGTTAGCTCAGTCAGTTAACTTGGTCATTACAGGTAAACTGAAGTGAAGACTCATTCTCCCAGAAGCATTATCTGGATTAGCATTAAATTTGTGATTTAGAAGAAATAAACTTTAATACATTAAAAAGGTTAGTTGTTTGTTTCGTTTGTTTGTTTTAAAATTAATTTCTTTTTAAAAATACCTTAAAAAAAAACCCCTGGAAAACAGATTTAGAAAAGTGAGGAACACCTTCCTTATGTATCTTTACTATACACATCAGAAATACTGATGTGAGGTGATGTGTCTAGGAGAGAAAGGATAGTCTTTTTCTATCCATTGCAACTTTATTTTTTTTTGAGAAAGCCTTGAGGACAAAAAGTACAAATATAAAGGCAGTGTCTCTAAGACATTGTCTCTGACTGAGACAACAGGTAAAACACTAACTCGTTTTATATGGAACAAAGGTCTTAAAAAAGCAGTATTTCTTGGTAGGTACCAGCCTGCAGTAATTCAGGTGCTCTCTTCAGTGTCACTGAAGCTAATGGGGGCTTCATATTTGACACACACGCTATCATGGCCTGTAATTACAAACATTCATCACTCATCTCTGAGTGGACAAACCTCTCTGTCTCCCTCATCACACTGCACACATCACCTGCTTCAGTGGGCTGGCAAGGCAGAGGACTTAGAGAAGTTCCATGGGCAGAAGTCATGTTTCATCACAAGTTCTGTAGATTGATGACACCGTTGGTGATGTTCAATAAACGGGCACAACGTAATAGCTAATTCATAAAAATGGGGCTCATACAGCAGCCAGAAGCAACTGTGTTATTGCAAATCTTCATCTTTTTTATTATGTGTCTTGCATCACTCTTGATCGTGCACAAAGAACAACACTCTTGCCATTTGGAAATATGACCGTGCATTACTTAAAATGAAAAGTACTTCTATAATATGCTGTAAATTGCTTAAGATTTTGAGCTCACCAGAACTTAAACAAGACTTTTTTTTTTTTTTTTTGGTCCAGGGAAATGTAATTCTGTTCTTCACATTTAATTTGTAAATCAGAAAAAAAGGATATGAATGGATTTTGACTTGCACTCTAATTACAGATTTTTCCTGCTCATTTTTTCCACTTAGAATAAAAACTATGAAGATATTACACGAATGTGGAAAAGAAAATACTAGTTAAAACCATTTCACTTATGATTTGGGCATTATTCTTCATTGCTAATACTGCCCCTTTCTGGTCAATGCCATTTCATGCAGCAAATTCTCCTGCTTTTTCCTTCAGATCCAGGAAGAGCAGTGCTTTGGCTACAGGAAAAACCAGCAGCACATCTTTGAAAGGATGCCAGCATGCATGTGTGGCAGGAGGAAGCACACGCACAGCGTCTGTTATCAGTAGCACTAGACGCATTTCTGGCACCCCTCATAAACAGCCTAGCAAGAAGAAATGAACGCCACCTAGGCACCGAAGAGCCACACCGAGGGCAATGGTGACAACTGCTGCTGTCCCATCACAGGGCCCCTACCCGTGTCCTGCGAGGGGCTGACGCTGTAGCTGTCGCTCTCCTTGTCCACGGAGCCCGCTGGCCGGGGCGTGGGCAGCCTCCAGTCCGTGGTCAGGGTGTGGGCTGAGATGGTGGGGTGAGGTCTGTTGAGGGTCCACTGGCTGGCGTAGCGGTTGCGGGCTGTGGGTCCGGTTTTGGCGCTCCTCCTCGTGGTCGGGTCTGTGATGGAAACAGAGCGGGGTCTCCAACTGAGAGCAACACAAGCCCTGTGAGAAAGGGGTGCCACGGATAGCCTGCTCTTGGAAAGGCCACGCAACACTCTTTGAGGGGAAAAAGGGATCGCTGGAATTGCTGTTCGTTAACGAGCTGCTAACGCTTCCTGGACCTGCCCTCTCTCTAGCAGAACCATCCATGTTCAAAAGGCTGTAGCTAAAGAGCTCCCTTTGATCTATTAATTATCCATTTACTCCAACATCAGCAGTTTTTCAGTACCATAACCATCCTGAGATGTGAAAGGGCACAAGGCAAGTAGATCTGGTCAGGGACTTGACACCATATCCCATCAGTGTAGCTGTGCCCTCAGAAACACCCCGGACACCTGGTCTCAATCGTGCTCAGAAAGGGGGTTGTATCGTTTCTTATTCTGCACATTTCACTACATTGCAGTATTAATCAGATACAGAATCTCTATATTTTTTTAACAAGCAGTCAAGACATAAAACATAACCTGCAATAGTGCCATCAGAGATTTACTAGGAACAGTTTCATAAAGATTTGTCTGTTTTTTTTTTAAAATAGTAAATAAATACACATTTCGACATTTTAAAATTAATCTACTACTCATTTAAGGTCACCAGTGTTTAATTTTTGATTATCCTAGAAATAATACAGTGACCAAGGGAGTAAAAGTGAACTATCTGCCGAAACGGATCTCCTTAATTTTGTTAATAAATAGATTTTATGTAAAAATAAGGTTTCTACCCTCTACCAAAGCAAGTGGAATAGAGAAATAATTATGTGGCAAAAAGAAAGTGACTAAATCAGCACTGAAGGATTTCTCTTCACAGCTTCTGAAAGGATATTACTAACAATAGAAAGAAAGGGTATTAGAAATGAAAAATTCAAATCTATTCAAATGTTCTTTGACATTCAAATGGCAAAGATGTCAGTCTTTGAGGTAAAAAAATTCAGCAGAAGCAATTTAAAGAAGAAAACGATAACCAGATAACGACTCTGAGCATGGCTTTTGCCTAAGCATCCCCAGTGACAATTTGTATGCTGCTGCTTCAAAGAAACGAGGTATTTATTTACAAATAATGGTCTGATCCTTCTCCTGCTTCACAGCACCCACTTACAGCAGCAGAAAAACATGAATCCAGTGCAACTGATAACTGGTCCTTCTTGTAGGGCAACACATGGCTGCCTGACACAGAAATGCAGCTGGCACAGTGACCAGCCTGTGGGTAAACCTCCAGCTGGCACATGTTGGTATGCCAACATATCAGAATAGCTGAAGCTGCAAAGACAACGGACTCGGCTCTGTTTGGTAGTGCCCAGTGACAGGATCAGAGGCAATGTCCACAGGGTGAAGCACAGGAACCTCCCTCTGAACATCAGGGAACACTTTACTGTGAGGGAGGCTGAGCTCTGGCATAGGCTGCCCAGGGAAGGGGTGAAGTCTCCGTCCTCAGAGATATTCCAAATATTCAAGCCTTGTCTGGGTATCACCCTGGGGACCAGCTCCATCTGACCTTGCTTTGAGCAGAGGGGGCAAACCAACAAGTGCCCAGGGTTGCCTTCCAGCATCCTGACCCTGTGACTCAGCAACCTGCAGGAGGTGGGAGAGCCTCAGAGCATGCAGGAGGTCACTGCTCATCCTGCTGGGCACGTGCTGAGCAGTGACTGCTCCAGCTGAGCTGAGTCTGCATAAGGGGCTCTGAAATGCAGATGCAGCAAGTTCCAGAGGTGGCTGAGTGATGGAGAGCAGAGCACATCTGGTGCCCTGGTTGTTAACCAGCTCTGCTTTCACAGCTCAAATGTAACTGCACAGAGCAGAGGTGAGTGAGGCAAAGGGTAATGGAGCACACTTCTGTTATAAATAAATACAAAAGAAGTAGAGAGCAACTTTAAAGGTCCTGTAAGGGAATATTTGTCAGTCAGTGGTGTGAGTGTGCTCAGACAGTAGGATCCACAACTTCTGAGCCACCAAACTGGGACCTGCTCCCCTCTTCACAGAGAAAGATGTGGATCTAAACAAAATCTCGTAAGCCAGCCTCTATCAAAACTTTATTGGTGTCTTAAATCTAGAGAACACTACCTAAAAGTCTTTGACTCAGCCACGTGCACTGCTGCAATCAGATTTGCACAATGAAAGTGATGGTGGATTTCTGTTTCCAAATGGGGCTGGACATAGATCATCCCCTCACATAAGTTAAATCCAAGTTTAATTTATGGGAAGTCTCTGTCTGCATTCAGTGGAATGAAGCACATAACTTCACATAAAAAGAGGATCAGGTATGGCAGGTGTCATGCTATAAAATGCTGTGGCATGACACAGGCATACAGTTTTGGGGTGGTGCCTCTTTCCTTACCAGAAAAGGGAGAATTGGAAAATCATGGAGAGTCCATAGTTTACTCAAACTGTCCTGATCTGTCACCATGATAAAACTTGTATGGTGGTATTTTATTTGCTCTCAGTAAGCAGTCTAACCAGGATGTACATGAACTGAAGGAGCAAGACAGGAGCACTACCATAAAGAAAACAAATATTCTATCTTGACACTTCCAATTCAAATGTCATGACTCTCCATAGATGAATAATGATAGTACTAATCTAGTCCTCCAGAAGTAACTAACCATCCCTTAAAACTGTCAGAATTAGAAAATCAGAAAGGTCAGAACTAGAACAGCTATCATTTATCAAGACTGGGCTGGAAATGAAGATTAAATGATTTAAAATAATCTACATTCTAGAAATTGAGCATTCAACATTTATAGTCACTAAACTCACCAAGTAAACAAATTCTGAAATGGTCAGGAGACAGAAAATACAGTTTGTTTGTTTTTTCTCCTTTTCAGAAGAACAATAATGAGATATGTATTTCTTTCCTGATGGAAAGATAAGGAGGGAAGATGTATTTTGAAATACAATAAAGATTGATCACCAAGAAAAAAAAAATATTAGCCACTAAAAACCATTAAGTTAATTTACCCAATAAATTCTAGAAATTAAAATATAGCATGCAATTGCTTTAATGGAAGTCAGCTGTGGATTATTTCAAAATACCTGTATTTCAGATGCATATGCAATTTTTACTGTATTGAATCACTGAATGCAATTGTATAAGAAATGTTCTCTGCTGACCTAAATAGCTTTCTTTCAGCTTTCAGACTGAAGAAAAAACCCCTTGAGAATGCAAAGGCCAGAGCACAGTATTCATTCTCTTGCAGCTTTCTTGTCTCCAGGTAACATATTCTCTTATCTCTTACTTGTTCCTGGCCGGGCATCAGACACATCCACCAGTGGTCCCGTGGCTTGTGACACAGACTGGTAATGCACTGTGTGGGTAACAGTCAGTGACTTCTGCTTAGATGTCTCTCCAAAGTCAGCATCAGTGAGCAGAACTGTTGATCTGTCGTCTGTAAGTAAAAAACAAACAAACGAACAAACAAACCAGAGTCTGAGTTACAAACGTTGGGATGCCTTCATATCAGCAAGTCCTTACACTTATTTTCGGCTGGGTGCCAACACTGACAGTGGCAGTTCCCTCCTCTCTGCAGGACTGGGCAGCTTTGAAATGTGTACCACAGCTTGGGAGCCTCTGGGATTAAACTCAAAGTTCATACAAGACTAAAGAGTAAGTGTAATATTCATGTCTCTCTTTGTGACTCAACCTTAGAGATGTGCAACTCAGACTATTAAACATCCTTCCAAAAAGCTGATTTATGTGTAATTATTTTTGGCTCTAATTCCTTCTTTCCCACCTTTTGAACACTGCCCTCTTCCCCTTCGTTTCCAGAGAGCTCAGCTGACCTTTTCAACAACATATTACATTTGTTTTTGTTGACACAATTAGATTGTTCTTAGGGAGCTGCATATGTTTAAGCAGGTGAGCACCATGGTGAAGACAATGGCATTGTGCTTGCAGGGCAGCTAAGCATCCTTCAGTCCAGTGCTCTGCTGTTTGGGAAGCTAAGGGCTGAGTCCTGCCAGCTCTCTCTGCAACAAACATCACTACTGCAGGCTTGAAAAAGAAACTTTGGGGAACTCTGTGAGTTGTCCAAGCTCCTCTCAACATGGTCCAACTGCCTGTGGGCTTTCCTCCAGCTGCAGAACAAGGTGTGAGCTGAAGCCTGACATCGGGAGGGGCTGGAGGAGAAAGGAGAGCACTGACCTTTGCTGATGTCTGGTTTGACTGCCTAGTGCTTCCTTTCGGGGTAGGATAAAGAATCAATAAATCTTCCACTGACTTTGTGCTTGCAGCACAACTATTTGCATGCTATCAAACTTTCTTTTGCCTTATTTACAGTCTATTTATCCATTTGCAATAGTAATAAAAGCCAGAAGTTCCTGTTATGCTGTGCTATATAGTTTTGTAATGGATTTTGAAGCATACTGGCATAAGTAAATACTTCTGTGCATTTACTATCGAGCAGAGGTTCATCTGCTTCTTCTTCTAAGTATTCCTGTTTTTTGTGCTGTTTTCCTGTTGAACTTGACAAGACACCATTAGGGCGAGCAGTCCTGAGCAGTAACATAACTAGCATTTTTTACCCAAAGAAGGCCATAAATAGCAAGAGTATTATAAAATCAAATTAATCTGTCTCTGGCAAAAGATGAGCTCTGTTTCAGGTTGGGAATAAAGCCTCTTGGCAGTAAACTGTGTCAAAGACTGCCAAAGTGACAGCTCACTCTGAACACTGTGTGAGAGCTGGCTCTTACCAAGGCACTGACTGCACTGCTGTAGTCAGGATACCAGTGATGTTTCCACTATAGACACCTATTGCACAGCAACTGCAACTCAAAAGTAAAAGCTGCCTTCAGGATGAAGCCTGGCACAAAAGACTGTGTCAGAGACAAACTTTGGGAAGTTTAAATGGGGATTATTTTTTTAAAGTCTATATTTCAGGGGAAGAATATGTCTCCTTTTCAAATCTGCATCATCAACTGAAATGTCCCCTGAGGCCACCTTTCCTGCCAGACTGGCAGCAGGGGTGTCAGGGTGTGCTCTGGATCAGCTTGTCCCTCCCCAGCACAGTCATGGACAGCAGATGCAGAGATGTTGCTCCCAGCTCGAGGAGCTTTCCTTGCTGGTTGCATCATCACTGGGAAGCTGTTATGTTCTCACTCATCACAGCCTTCTGATACACAGATTTTGATCCAAAAAAGTCAGAAGTCTAACAAAATCAGTCATTCTGGAGGGTCTTGCCTTGCCACGGTGTGTTCCTGTACAGTCATGAGACCAGGTTGTCTTTTCATTCTTTTAAGTTTTCAGACATCTTGTATTTATACTATTAAAAGAAAAACTAACCACACCACCAAACAATTCTAGTTTTTATGACTGCTCAGCTATGTGCCAGTCACATGAGAAATCTTGTTTTCTGTTGTGTAAAACAGTTTATATTGGAATTTTGCACAGATACACAAAAGCTGAATAACTGATAAAATGATGGCTATCATTTGTTATGAACAGGTGGGTACAATATGCAACATGTAAGTTTTAGAAGTCGGCTGTTGCAAGCTTCAAATACTGACATAGTTCCAGAATTTAATTTTCTTTATAAGTAATGCCAGTGATTCAACTGCCTAGTCAAAGCCAAAAGAGAAATTAAAATGAAAATCAGAAAACTGCCAGTCTTCATTTACATTTTCTTCAAGTGGCTCCTTCTGCCAGTTTCATTTTCCTAATGTCCTGCATTATTTTAAATACTGTACTGAGATTACTTAAAGTGGAAAATGATTCAAAGGGAGGAAAAAAAAGTCAGTTCTGTATTCAAACATGTCAAATTACTTTGCAGCTCTTTTTTCATGAAGTGTGCAGTGGGGATAAGGTGTGGGGAGAGGAACTCCACCTAAAATGCCTGTCGAATTAAGCTATGGAAACAAGCCCAACAAGAGTTTACCAATGGTCTCCATCGTGTCCCTTTCCTCAATCAGAAGCTGTGCTCTGGGAATGTCTATGTGCATCCTCAGTGTTTGCTGCTGCTTATTAAGTGTATCTGATGTCCTGGTGTTCTTGCTAAAAACAAGAGAAGTGAACACATTAACATTCAGCCTAAAATGAAAAACTGTTTGCAAACTCGCTCATTTTAAATCTGTCCGGCTTGAACAAGAAGTAACACAACCATCAGCAGCATAAATACACACACATCTTATTTTCCTATCTTTAGAACAATTCATGGTACTAATTTACTGTACATGACAAACACCAAGATGAATGCACAGTGCTGAAGGATTTGGTCTATTCTGTATCAGCAGGAATCTCCTGAAAATTTAATATAGTATTCTTCAAATGTTTTCATATAGTGAAATTAGTAGAAACACTTTGCAAGATGGATCTCTTCTTTCATTCCTTCCTCACGAATATGAGTAAAGAAACACACAGCTGATCAAACAAGTTGGTAGGAAAATAATGGCTTAAGTAATCACTGATTACTTTTTACTTTTTCATTATTTTTCATTAGATAAATTCCAAATATCACTAGAATGGATTAATTCAGAAGCAAATTAATAAGCAGGGATTCCATAAATAAATTACATGAAATAAATAAAGGTTTTAGTCCCACTGATGTCCCAAGACTAAAACTGCAAATCTTGTTTACATTCATGGATTATTTCTAATTGACTGATGTGATAGTCTAAAAAAGAACATAAACCAATTGTTCTATCATCATGCAAATTGAACAATTTCATTTTGAAGTTTGTGTACCAGAAAATGACTTCTTAAATGAGCTGTCTACCAAAAGCAAATGAAAATGGATGGTAAAACTGAGTGCCACAATCACTTTTAGTACAGAGTTTGCAACAAGAAACCTTCAGACTGCACTAAAAACCCAGGAACTTTTTGCCATTCTAGACTTAATTACTCTTTGGAGCAGAGGAAATAATTCAAAATACATGTTATGCAGAGAGGCTGAGGAAAGTTAAGACAAATCACCCAGTTGTGAGATCCGAGTCTTCACACTTCGGAGATCTTTAAAATCCAAGTGGAGCTCATTTTCTAGTGTCAAACAGCTGTAGATCATTTGGTTTAATTCTCCTTTGACAATGAATTATTGTTGTTAATGGAATCAGCAGAGGACTATTAATCTGCTTGATGATAAATTCAATTCTTCCTGCGTGCAGGCATCTACACAGGAGATTAATGCCTGTGTGATGAGCCCACATCTCTAGACAATTTGCCTTAAATTTCTGCTGTCTTTGTGTGAGCAATATCTACTACTGCAGGTCTGGACTTTCTCCCACAGTCCTCTTTAGGAGGAATTTCCTTGTCACATGGTCAGTGATTCTGCTTGACTCCAGAGTGAGATCTGTGAGGCACACAGGCATGCTTCTCTCTCCAGCTGATCCCACATTCTGAATTTCCATAGTATTAACACTGTCTGTGCATCTCAAATTTGAATGCCTGTCTGTACCTGGGTGCTTAGGGATGCTGTCACCATCATGTTCAGATGGGGAGCTGAAATGCATCCAAACAGCCTATAACTGGTGTTTCATTTAATCATGAAAGCAAAATATGAGGAGAGCTACCTCAGGGCTGCCAGACTTTTATCCATATATGATCAGTGGAGAATAGTGGTGTCAGCGCCTTATTGAGCACATAAATTTTGAAAGATTCTGTTCTTAATCCTCTTTACACATGCTCATAAAAATCCCTCTTCATCTCTCACACTTTCCTAACAAGCAGAGAACCACCTTTTCTGCTCTCTGTCCAGTAAGGCACAAGTCCTGGCACACCCTCCTTATTGACATTTGCATTATATCAGGTTTTGGCAAAATCTAAAAAATGTAGAATACCAGGAGCTTTACAACATGTGACTATTGCTTTGGAGATGGCTTAACCTTTGATATCAACATCCTGAACTTTCAGGAACATCTAGTGATAGTGGGTAGCTCAGTTTCCAGTTGGAGGTATTCCACTGATTGCTCACGAATGAGAGAGCATTCAGCCTGTAGAAAACAGGTTCCCCAAAACAGCATCACTTTGAGAGCTCCAAGTTCTGTCTGCAAATGTAGGTATATCCCCTGCTTTGTCCTGTTTAATAGTCATTTGCCTTTGCTCTCACTTCAGAGGAGAAATATCAACTATGGCTACTTAATAGAAGCCAGATTATTTGTTAATAAATGAAATAGGAGAGATTGACTTGATGATCATATATTAATGCTGGTCAAAGGAAAAGTAAAAAGAAACAGATTAATTACTGAGAAATCCACCTCTGAATTAAAGGTGGGAAGGGATCTGACTGCTCTCTGAATGCATCAGGTAGGAAGGGCAAAAGTTCTTGTCTGGTTAACATCAGTGGGACTATTCAGATGTATCTGCAGCCTGATGGAGCAGAGGTGAGTTTCTACTAAAACCATCTGTCACCATGGCTTTGCTTGCAGTAGAAGATTAAGTTTATCTCAGGGAAGGAATTTTATCATACAGTTCATTTGGAAAAATATCTACAACATTCTCACATTTGTTGCTTAAAAATAAAAAATATTTTCTAACAAACCAAAACACATTTGAACTTCAAAATAATCCCTTGGCAATTCCACTTTCAAATATATGCAGCACTTTTAAAGTTCAATATTCTCCCCAGACAAAACAATAAACACTGAAGATAGGAAATTTCCATCTTTGAAAGAATTGTGGTACCAGGATATTCACTCTATTGCAATTCTATGACTGAATCAGATTTCTGGGTGCTAAGCTTATGGAACAGAACTGCAAAATAATAAGTAGATTAACCTATTATTCTATACCTGCGGGTATATGCAGCTAGCAATGGTGAATTACATAAATGTAACTGTAAAGGTTAAATATGTTTGCATCCAGACACTTACTGCCTTCAATGTTATGATCCCCAAAGAGAAATTACTTTGGTACATAGTAAGAATTTTTTTTTTAATAGGAAAATTGTCCAAATGGACCTACATAGCATCTATAATTTAATTTACTAAGACAAGAGTCCTCAGTTTTTTTACTATGGTATTCCATTACAGATGCTGTCCACAAATGTCTTTTTTCCCCTATTTCTAACTGGCAGTATGTTCTAGTTCTTAACAGTCAAGTGTTTTTAAAAAAGGATTTAGGAATAGAAGGTTTACTTCTCGTAACTATGATATAATAGTTGAAAGACATTTTTCAAGTGAAAAATGTTAAATCTCTACTTACCTCATAAGCATTTCAGCCAAACTCTTTGCATCTAGAATAAAACAGAAGAAATGTCATCACAAATGAAAACCTATTTGATGATGGATTATTAGGAAATGATTTGCATTAGGTGTGCAAGACCACTGCTGTTTCTCAGATCACTGTCAAAAGAGTAGAAAAAACACAAAGAAAACTACACCAATTAGTGTGAAGAAAGAACCATGTAACAAGTAATGGTGATCTCTGTTCCTTCATGACAAGTTCTAAGTCTTCAAGCCACTGTCCTATTATAGGAAACTTTAAATTTCTTTTATCTACTGCCTGTAAATCTACCAGCACCTGGCAAGACATTTACTCAATTTATCTTTGTTTTCTCCATCTCTCCTTTTTTATTCCTTAATAATGTCCTGAATCTCCTACATCTACAACAATTTCCTTGCTTGTGAGCCCATTAAATATCCTACCCTTAAAATTCAGAGAATGTAGGCAGAAACAAAACCACCACCTGGATTCTTTGTTTTGGCTACACTGGTATTAATTTTTAAAAGGAATGGTCAAAGGGCTCTTTTTATTCATAAAAAAAAAAACCAAAACCAACACAATAAACATTCAACAAAGGCCCTCCCATCCACATTCTATATGCTGTTGCTGAGACACTGTGCCAGCCTGCTTGTCTTAAGCTTTATTCCTTATTTATTCATCACTGGAGATGATGAAATGTTGTGTTTCCTCTAGGTCTGTTTGCTCCACTCCTTTATTTTTAATCTTCTCCTATCTCTTCAGCACAAAAGATGGCAGTTCCCTGGTGTAGGGAAAGACCCTTCATCTGAGGTGTCCCATCTAATCCACACAGTGCTGTATTTAGTCACTCAGGCTATTTTTCACTTGGCTTAGAACTGCCTTTTAATGTTAACACTCTGTTATAAGCTCTGTAGTCCCACTTACAAATGTCTTTATCATCTGTAAACCAAACTACCACTGCTGCTGCTCTCAAATGACATCAAACGTTGTTTTTTCTACTGACTTTTAAGAACCCAGGAAGGCACTCTGTTCCTTTTAAAGGACATATATATATATATATATATATATATGTAAAAAAACCCCAATAAAACAAAAAAATGAAATCAACCAACTAAAAGCTCTGGTTTCAAGTCAAGTTTGTTTTGTTGTTTTTTCTTTTTTTTTTTTTTTCACAGATCTGAAATTTACTCACATAGCAAAGGATTAGAGAACAGATCAGTGACAAGTCTGAGAATATCTGGTCGTGTTTTCTAGCCTACTAACATGTGGCTACTTTCAGTCTGTAATTCAGGAATCATGGTTTGCATCTGCTGGCAAACTGAAATCCCCCCACATTTAGAACATGATTTTACCCTTCAAAAAAAAAAAAAAGTTTTAGGTTATCAAGATCATTCACAAGGAAAAGAACAACAACAAAAAAGGAAAACAACATCACATGAAAATTATTTTCCTTTCTCCCATGCAAAATAATAATGGATACTTGAGTCATTTTTTAGAAAATTGCTACCAAATGAATAAAAAAGAAGGGAATTCTGTAGAAAACACACTTTTTTTTGGCCTCATGTCTGTCGTTTATTGCAGGAAAATGGTAGTAACTGGGTGGGTTACTATTACTTACTGGGTGGGAACAATTTGGTTGGGTGCAGCCCACTTGCACTTTTTTTTGTGTGAGAAACAGCAGCTCCCATCTTACCTCGCAGCCTCTTCAGCCTCTGCTCCCTCCTCCTCCTCCGCACCACCAGCAGCATCACAAAAAGCAGCAGGACCCCAACCAGGATGCAGGAGATGGTCACCAGCATCTTCAGCCCTTCGTTGGTCGCCAGCCCCTCCTCACTTTGCACCACGGACTTAATGAGCGGAGGGATGGTACCTGGAGAGAGTGTCATGGTGTTAGATGCCTACTGATGGGGTCCTGGGGGGATATGGCTGAGCACGTGCTGGAGCTGCACGCTGAACACGGGGAACTGCTCACGCTCGGGGTGTAATGGCCAAGACACTGACTGAAGACACAGATTATCAGAGATCAAGAAGCGCATTCACTGACGGACGAAAACCACGCCTATTATACAGTGAAATACTACCATTAATTTGAAGTCAGATTAAATCATTACAAAGCTGTAAGAGATCTCAGAATCACTACCTATGTATAGTATTCCTTACTATGGGAAAACAGTACTGCAGCAACACGCTCATCAATTCCACCGGGCTTTTCTTTGTAAGGAACGTGTTTGACAAAGCTCATTTTGTGCCGCATACATCAGATTAATCCTTTGCTCAGAAACATTCTTATATCACATTTTAGGGGTGTAGCAGTGATATTGATCTGGAATTCAGATAGTCAACCTGATGCTAATTCGCTCGAGTGTCTGATGTTACACTCATTAGTAAAACAGGAGAGCAACACTGGATAGAAACAATCATATTTTGAGGTTGAAATGAGGGAAATGAATCTTCCAAGTCCCAGCACTGGCAGGCAGCTCGCTTTTTCATTTTAGGACATATTTGCATTTTGAATATACCTAGATTCCTGGTGATATATAATACTCAAACTTTTCAATTCTTTTTTTTTCCTTGACTCGTAAAGGACGTGAGAAGAATGCAGGACTTTCTGTGGAAGGCTGTTTAGTCATGGAAGACTTCTCACTCATTTCCTGATTACTATTAAACTGCTGAATGCAACCACAAATGAAGCTATAAAATGCAGATTTGTTTGAAAGGGGTAGAAATATGGGAGTATTGTGAACTGTGATGAGTTTTGATGGGGGCTATTCAGTTTTAACCAGCTACTGAAACATAAAAGCAGCTACTTACTTGCTAAAAGGATAGGAGGGTGAGATAGAAAAACAAGCACATGCCTTTTTTTTACATTTTTATTGCTGCAGTGAGTGATAAAGTTGTATCTCATTATGTACCATACAGTATCCAAAAAAAAAAGAAAAAGATATGATACAGCACAATGTGAGTGCTATAACCACAGTGAAAATGTACAATTCCAAGTCATGTTTTTTCAGAAAAGCTATTTGAGTTGCATATAATGAGAAGAGTAGTTCCCTAAAGGAGTGAAAATAAACAGAAAAGCTACAGCCCTCTTAAACCTGTATCAGGTATTTCAGAAAATTTATTTTCTTACAGTTGCATTTTGGATATTTTTCTACTGTTCCATTGAAGTTCTTCCCCTTAATTTTCTTTCTTTTTCTAATTTTCTATTTCTTGGAATAAACACACAGTAGGATTTTTTCATCATGTCTTAACTGAGATGCATTTTTTTTCACTATTCTAAAGGCAAAGAAAGTTATTAGATGAAGAAATGAAAGAACCTCGAGCTCCTAAAGGTAATCCTAATAACTGTCTCTAAATCCTCCTAAGCCCTCCTGAATAGAATTTTGCTATGAGTTAAAGTCACAGAGATCATTGGCTGAGGATTGCTGCGCTCAAGATTACCTAAAATTTTGTACTCAGTATGTTGATGAAAAACAAATTGAAAGTGACCTTAATTTCAGTTAAGCCTTAAGTGTTTAGGTAAGTGATTATAATTTCCCATATCTCTTGCAAGTAAAGTGTAAACCTCATAATGGTATCTACAGGAAGTACAAGCTTAATTAAAAAACAAAACAAAACTTCAGATTTATGTATCTTTAATTCTATCCATTTGAGTATATTCAGCAATAGTATTAGAAATTACAGAAACCTAAACCTACTATCCAGTGAGGAAACTCCACATTTGCTATCATTCTGGGTGTTGGCTAGGAGTGGAGCAGTCACAGCTTTGCTCAGAACTAAGTTCCAGACAAACTGGGGGGATTTGATTGTTTGTTTGTTTGGATTTTCCCAGGTCAGTTCACCCCCTGCCCTTTGTTATCCTGCTCTACTGGTGCTTCATAGGAGTGTGATCTGAACATCTCTGCTTCCACTGCCCCTGTGACAGCTCCTCCAGCATCTCTCTCTGCACCTCCTCAGCTCAGGACTGCTGAGTATTCTCCTGTGTCCTCACTTTTTCACAGCAAGTCCCCTGCTGGGCTAAAATCAATAAGCATAGTTCAGAGCAGGTACCAAGCTGATCTGATTTAATATCAGTTTCTAAGTGATCTCTGGGTTGGGAAGCTCCTTTGCAGTGCCACAGGCTGCAGCAGCAGCACATTGCTAAAAATAGCTCCCTAAGTCCTGAATGCAAATGTTCTGAAAAACAAGGGGCAGAAAGGTCATCAAATCTACTGAATACACTGAAATACACTGAAAGTGGTGAGCTGAAATAGCTGTGAAGGGAAAGCAAACAGCCACATGTAGATATGTCATCAACCTTTGGACCTAGTTCACCATAAAGAGATTCAGGGCAAAGTACACTTAGCACTGCTATTCCTTGGGAGCTCTGTCACAGACAACAATCAGTCCCAAAGAAAAAAGTAAAGCCCGTGTAACTCGAGGTGTTCTACAGTTTGCAAAAGCTTTGTCTTAAGACAGCTAAAGAGTCTAAGCTTGTTCTTAGCTTTTGTGACCTAGAACTTCCATGCACCTGCAAACCAATCTCTGCAGTGCTGTCCCTGTAGCTGCTTTATCCCCAGGGCAGCTGTGATCCCAAGAAGCTGGGAGGGAAAAATCTCACATCCCAAGATGAACCAACTTCAGAGGAAGGGTTAGCACTCCAAAGTGGAACTGGTCAAGAAGTTTCCCCTGGCGTGGCTTCTGCAAATGAAAAATTCACTCTCTATGAAAGCAAAACTTTCTGCATGAAGTGTTGACAGAAAATGCTGATTTCTAACCAGTCACCATTTGCCAGCTCCGAAGCACCTTAAGCCCATGCAGTTTGCCAAGGGACAAATTAAAGGGGAGCCAGGACTCCATAGGAACTTTTGCTTTAGAATCACTGAAATAATTCCTCTGTGGAATTCCTGGAAGACAAGCTGGTTAGCTGCTCCTTTACATCACATAATGGGTTTTGAGCTGTGTCACAAGGTCAGTGCATGGAATAGCAATGAGGCCAGTCATCACTGTGAACTGGCAGCAACCAATTGTATGGGAGACAAAAATTTCATGGAAAAAACACATGAAACACTAGCAGGTACTTCTGTGACCACTGGAACTAATGACACCCAGGGTCCTACAGGCACGTGTCTCATGGTTGATTGACTCTGGTGACAGTAAGGACAAATAATTTGCCTTTCCTACCCAGCAGCCTACTGCCATGAATTTAGTGGCCATTTTACATCTTTGAGTTTGTTACCTCTCTGTCATCGTGGCTAGCAGATTCAAAAAGGGTTTTATGAAGGAAAAAAAGGACAAGCTACAAAAAAAAAAAAGAAAATCACATAAGAAACTAGAGTAAAAACAGTGTCTCAAGCATGTAAATAATAATAATTATATATATATATGTATACTTACTGCCATCATAATTGAGTGTGGCAAATTTGGCTTGTTTCTCTGCACAGCCAGCACTGTTGCACACTCTCATTTGCAATTCATACCAGGTTGCCTCCTGGAGGTCATAGAGGATGTAGGACTTAGACAGGGATGTCCTCTGGGCAGTTGTCCAGACGGTCGTCCCGAACGGCCGGTACTCCAGGGTGAAGGAGGTGATGGGGCAGCCACCATCATTCCAGCCTATCAGGTTCAGTCTCACTCTCGTGGTGTTTATGCTAGCAAAGAGCTCTTGCTCCTTTGAAAACTGGGGCTCTAGAAGCAGAAATTAAAAAAAAAAAAAACAAACCAAAACAAATTAATATGTTGACTTTGCACATGATATAATTGTAAATAATAAATACTTTCAATTTTCTGTTTCTGTGTTAAGACGGTTAAATTCAGAAAGGAGTTGACATTTCTACTTACTTGTCCTGCTTTCAGATAAAGTGTTGCTTTCTGTGGATTTATACATTAAAGTTCTTTTAACAGTTCTACATAATACAGGAGTAATGACAGTAAAAATGGTACCTCAGAATTGAAAAAAAAAAAGCAGTAGGTAGATAAGACAGGTCATCAGTAAATGTTATTTATATTAAACACTGCTGTAGCTACTTAAGAATATTATTGCTAACTGCTTACAATAAGCAATATTTTTATTATTATAAGTTATTCCTAATGTGATTTAAATGATCTGTAATGTGTTTTTTTATTCTACATAATAGAGCATTAACTTATCCAATGACAGTCTTTTTGCCATTGTTGTGTTTTGATGAGATGTACTATTTTCTAAATTCTTTAGGAATATAAATGAAACTGATTAACTTTTTCGGTTGGCTCTGCTAATACTTTTGGATAGAGATGCTTCTGGAGATCTCACATGAATGAGAATGATCTCATCATTCTAAATTCCACAGCACCTGGTTCAGTCTACAAATGCAACACAGGTAGTTTCCAGTTATATATATATCAAATCCCAGAGAAGCTCAAAAGATTGGGAGATCTGTTGTCTCGTGAATCATCTAGATGTTCTTTGAAGCATGTGAAAACCTTGTATTTCTTGCAATGAAAACAAGAACAGTCAGCTGCTACTTCTCTACATGTGCCTTTAAGTTAAACAGATCATTCTCCCTGACCACCACTGATCTCAGCATCTATGCAGCTGAAGTGTCCCCTGAGATTCAGCATCATATCATTCACACAGCATCACAGAATGTTAGGAGCTGGGAGGAAGATCATCTAGTCCAACCCCCCTGCCAGAGCAGTATTTAAATGCATTTCCTCTGCATTTACACATACTTTCCATCTTCCTTCAACATCTAGACAAAGAAACCCCTGAATTTTACAAGAAAAAAACCCAACAATTTCTGCGTGGCAATAGCAGTAGCTGGAATTGCTATAGCCTATAGTGGAGACGTTCTTCTCAAATATCTAGAACAAAAAAAGACAAACAAGGGTAGAAGACAAGAACCACAAGGCAGAGCGTGTCCTGCAGCAGCCGGCTCTTCATTCGCACCACGGACGCGGCGGGAAACGTTTCCAAAGCAAATGATCCCAGAATAGGCAGGTCTGTGCTCCCCTCAAAGCAGGATGAGCAGCAGAAGGCGGGACCTGAGGCGAGCAAGGGGACAGAAGCCAGCACACCTTTTCCTAGGGTTTTGGCCTCGATGATCTCACTGATGCGCCCCGGCCCCACGCCGTTCTGCGCGGTCAGCGTGAACTTGTACCACGTGCCGCACTTCAGCGTCTCCAGCCGGTACGACCGCTCGCTGGGGCTGATGGGGAAGCTGCCCCACTGCTCACTGTTGTCTTCGGAGTACTGCAGGATGTACCCTGGGGGGAAAGGCAGGTGGCAGCCGTAAGCCGGACAAAAGCGACCAGTTCTGCAGGGCATACAAGTCATTTGAAAGACCCAATGGAACGAGAAAAATCCCGTGCGCAGAAGACACGCAGCTCTCCCGACTGAAAGACAGCGGACAATACACTTTGCCTACCCTTACCACAGCTTAAATACCATTTCTATGATTGCTTTAAAGGGAAATGGAAGGGATAGACGTTTCTAAATACCCTTCAATCAGCGACAGACCAGATGATGAACCTGGCCCCTCAAAAATGAATGGTTAGAGATTACATGGCTGGAAAATCAGAAAGAGTAGCTGTCATAACAGCTGAGGGTATGCTAGAGGAATGTGATTAAATCTGTGATTAAACTACCACAAAGAGAAACTGCAATTTACTGAAAGCTGTTACCACGACAGTAGTGCACGTTAAGCACTGACGGCAATAAAGATTGCTTTGTTGTTCTTTCTTTTTTTTTTTTTTTTTGGTAGCCATTCATAGTTATATACTAATCCCATCGAAGTATGCTAATTTAGTAAGAAGTTGCAATTAACCTAAGTTACGTTACCTCGGATTGAGCTGCCACCATTGTCTCCAGGTATCCAAGAAAGAGTGATTGAGGAAGATGTAGTTTTGGATACAGTGAGTCTTGGCTGGTCTGGTGGAACTAGATGGGAAATAGTTAAAAATAGAAAATAGATTCAAATTATTAGATGTGATCTTAATCCCTTCTAACAGTCATTTATCAAATTACTGGTTTGAGTTGCAAAAAATGCAAATTATTTCTGTCAAAGTGTCTGTTTGGCTGATATCCTTGGTTAAGACAAGAGCAGACAAGCTCTCATTTTTTATATTAAATTTTCTACACAATTTTGTCTTTCAGTTCTTAACACTTGCTTTTCTTTGATTTTTTTTTAGTTATTTTTGTTTTCAATTGATCTGTCCTATCAGATATAAATGGCATATGAGCTGCACAGCCATTATCTTCCCTATCTGTTTTAAGCAGAAGATAGATTTTCAGTGGTGGAAAACAGATGTCCCCTGGCAAATGATGCCCTGCTCATGCAGGCATCTGAAGGCTATTATGACAACAGTTTTTAAAAAGCACATAATTATTTCTCCCAGTGTAACTGTGACTGCTAACGAGGTAGCATAGTTAGATCTGTGACTGGAGGCAGATCCATATCTCTTTCAGATCACACCAGCTACTTGCTGAAGCTGTCAGTATAAAGACAACACAACTCTATCAGCTGAGGAAACCTGGAATAACTTCAACACATCCAAACTGTGGGACATAAAACTGCATGGTTCCCAGGACCATCAGCTTCTGACAGAGCACAGGGGGCTCATCTCCCATCCTCTCCCACCTGTGAGTTTGCTTTGAAGAAAATCCAGCATGAAAGGGCAAAGAAGGAGCTGTGCTTTATCACAGCAAGTCACCTGGGGTAGAGAACTGCAACAGGGAATTAGGGGTGGAAACAGGACTGAGGGCAGTTTAGATGCAGCCTAAATAACCCCAGATTGCACCAGCATATAGTGGCTGGGTTTGCAGAGCTCAAAGCTCAGGGCACACAGTGTCTAAATAGTCAGCTTTCTGTTCACCCTGACAAAATCCACTTGGAGCCAACATCGTCATACACTGACTATAGTCCAAAGAGCTCATTTTTGACTCCCACCTGACTAATTTAGCTAGTCCTGTTGTACAAGTGAGGTAACCAGAGTCATGACACAAAGCATTGAGGCTGTAGAGGATAGTGTTTACTGAAATAGAGAAGAATGGCAGGTGAACTTCTAAGAGCTAGTTGAATATTTATTAGAGCCCCGAAGGGTAAATATTTACTAATACTTCACCCAAGTGTGTTACATCTGCAGTTGTAAGTTCATAAATAGAAAGAGAAGTTCCTGTTTCAAATCCATTGCACTACTCTGGTCATTTACACCAGCACCGTGTCTTGCTTTTTTACAGATTGTTTTCTGAACAAGTGTTAGCAAAGGTCTCCAAGTTCCTCAGAAACTTAGATTAAATGGAGCTTTGCTGCTCAGGAAAAAGGAGCACAGACAGTGTCTGTCATGGGAAGGGATCTGAGCAAGAGCACCAAAGCTAGGATGGAAAGCAAGGGAGGAAAGATGCCAGGGCAGTCAACCCTCCTCTGGTCACTGCCACTGCAAGCGTGGGAAGGGAGAGGTGGTGCCAGTGACTGCTGCTGGCAGAAAATGCCATTTCCCTGACACAGGTACTGCTCAACAGACACTAGACCATAAGCAAGGCAGGACAGAAATCACAAAGCTCTGTCATGTCCAGCAGTGTGCTGCCAGAGAGTGTTGCCTGCTGTGCCTGTGTTTTAGGAGTAGCTCTACCTGCAGAGTGAAACTCCAGAAAATCTCCCTGTTGCATTCCACTCACAAGTCATCAGATTGCAAAATAATGAATGCTACTGTGAAGTGAAAGCTGCTGTTTATAGCTATGGACTAGTTCAAAGAGAAGCTGATTTTCTGCCCTCACAGGGATAAGCAGTGCTAAAGAAAACAAAAAAAGACACTTTAAAGGAAAATTCCCTATGTGAGATGGATCTGTTCCATTATTTTGACTTAGATGGCTCTGTGGAGAGAGACTGCATACACTACACTGTGAAAGATTTACTGCAAAACTTTTCATTACAGCTTCACTCTTCCTACAGAAGATGGTGGTCCCATGCCAGTCTTTCTCTGTCCCTCAAGAAAGTAATACTGATTTGCTTTTAGTTACTGCAGGTCAATAACAGCAAGGCTATAGAATTACAGAATTCTACTTATTTGATACTGTTATGTACTTCTTTGATAGCGTTTTCTCTCCCTGCTTACTGTTGTGGTTGTGCTTCAAACATTGCAGAATAACATCTTTTATTGCAGCAATAAAAGTGAATAAAAGTTAATTTTAAGATGTTAATGCATAATTAAATATTGTCTGTGTGAAGAACTAGAAGATAACTGAATGCACTCAGTTGCCAATTCTACCAAAGGTTACGTGGACACTTAACTGCGAGTGTGTGAATCATTCCACTAAAAGCAAAAATTTTGGTGTATCATAAAATCTTGATGGCTGATTCTGAATGACCTGTATAAAATATTATGTATTAATCTGAAAGAAAGAAATTTACATTAGTACACATTAACACTCTACATACACCTGCAAACGTACCTGTGCATTACCAGCACACGGCAGCGTAGTGAGAGCAATGATGAGATAGATCCAATAGCCTTACCTTGTACCTGCAAATTGAGAATGATCTCATCTGATCCCCAGTTGTTACTGGCCACACAACTGTAGTACCCAGAGTCTTCTGCTTTCACCGTGCGGATGACAAAGCTGCCGTTGCTGAAGATGCTTCTTCGCCCATCAATCATCACTAGACTGGGTGTCCCGTTACTGCCTCACAGGAAACAAAGTGCATACATTAAACGAGTTACAACCAAAATCACGCAGAGTTGGGTTTCCCTTGAAGCAGCTAAGAATGGAAAGGAAGGAAAAAGGAGTAGGGATGGCCCCAGTTTGTGTCAAAATGGAAATTCACTCCTTCTTTAACTCATAAAAGTACCAAGATCAGAGTAAAATGCAGCTCATGGCTGCAAATCCCATCCTCATCAAAGAATAGCTATTTGTACCAATGCACAAGATGGTTTTGGCATTGCAGTACGACTGTTTATGCAGTGCTTGGATGAAAATTATTGCCCATATGTGTTTCCAAGTGACTGTCAAACTGTGAAACTCAAAATCAAAACAGAAAGAAGGAAAACAAGACATGTGCAAGACATGTACCCTGCACTCCACAGCCTGATCCAACGTGGCAGACGCTTTCCTTTTTCAGACTAAAAATATTTGGTGTACCTGAAACCAAAACCAGAAAAGGCTCCTAGGTTTTTTGGGTTTAAGGTTTACTTTTATCCCTTCTTCTTAACTTTTCCTCCCTTTTTATACCTTCTAATCACCAAAGCCAATTAGTTTAGTTCAAGGAATTTCTGAACTCCTGATGTGCTGTGATGGTGTGAGACCCTGCAAACAATCCTCTTCCTTCCCCAGAGTTATCCAGGATCAGCCACATTGCAACCCCCAGGATTTGATGCAGATGGGCTTCCTTTAAGCTATACATTTAGTTGCTGGTTACCTATCTTTCATCCATTTGACTGTTGGAGCTGGGTCTCCCACAGCTTTGCAAGGCAGGACAATGTCTTTCATCCAGGGAGTTGTCACCGTGCCACTGAATGTCAAAATCCTGGCAGGAGCTGAGCAAGAGAGACCATAAGAGATTGAAATGAGGTGTTTATCCAAGCAGTCCTTGTAAGGTAAACACAGACACCCAGAATTAAATGTGGAAAAACACACCAATCTGTTTCAAGCTGTGCTTTTAGGAAACTAATTCCATTAAACTCGTACCAACTATTTATCCAAGCACATATATTATAGTTTTAGTATCTGGAAGACAAAGAGACATGAGGCAGAGGACTTGAAGGGTTGTCATGGAGAAAAAGTAAAAAGCCAGTTACTGATCACCTTTACTGTTTTCCATATATTTAATAGTAGAAATAATGGATGAAAATAATGTCTGAGGGGTGCTTCCTTCCAGACTTCCAGCAGGAAATGTCTGCAGTAGGCCAGTATCTTACAAAAGGTAAATTACTGTATACATCATCTTTACAACAGCTATGCTATTAAGCAAAATAAACCTTCCTGTATGGACTTGTTAGTCTATCTGAAACCCACAGATATGAAGAAACTCACAAGCCAGTTTAGTTTTTTTCATCTCATATCATGTAAATATACCAACAAAAATATCCCTCTTGTAGTTTCATTTTATAATATACAGAGACACTAGGATTGTGTTAGAGCTTCATGATATGTTATTACTCAAGCATGATTCTTGGTAGAAATAAACTTCCTGATGGCCTCTAAACATACATTTCAAACACACATACTGAATATAGATACACAAAATGCTGTATTTTTACATCCTAATCTACTTCTGTCATGCACATTGATCAGAATTTATTCTTAATAAACCATTTTGCATCAATTAGAAGAACATGAAAATGAGAGCCAGCATCAAATATAACAACGGACAAAGTCAAGGTTAGCTAATGGGACAACACAACCTTCCTACCAGCCAAACATTGACATGTTGTGTCCTGGCTAAAGAACCTCTGGAGAGCACAGATCCCTCCTTCTGAAGCTCTGATGGTTAGTCCTGGCAGGAGGGTCTGCAGCCTGTGTTGCCCTGGAGGGGTGGTACACCAGAATGATGCAACCCTGGCTGGTCACTGCCATCTCATCATACAGCCTTGGCTTCCACTGCATCTTCTAGCAAAGATCTATTTAGGGCTACACTGTCACAATCTATGGGCTAATTAACTATGCTAACTGAAAGGGAAAAATGCTCATTCTACCCAGAGACTTTGTGTGAAATGCTGACTCCACTGCAGTTAGTCCTGGAAGGCTCATTTGTCTTCAGTGGTGCCAGGTTTGCATTGCAGGTGATGCCTAATGGTGCTCATGCTCTCTAAAAAGCAGCAGGAGATGCTGTCTGCTGTAATCATCTACAAAAAAACCATCTGTAAGCATCTCAGCTGCTTCTAACAGCTGCAGGGAATTCTGAGCAATGGTGGTTAGAAACTCTAATTCCTATTACATGCAAAATTCCCTCTGTAACATGAAGTCTGGAAAGTCATTTAAAATGAATTATTAACAACTATCTCCCTGGCTTTCCTGATTCTCCAGTGTTTCTGGAAATATCCAGCTATTTCCAGTTACTTTAGAACAAAGCCTAGGTAATGCAGGATTCCTGCTGAAGCCTTCAGCATGACATGCCACCACTGTTAGCAAACTTCCTATGATACCACTTCGTTTTTAATAGCTATTTCAACATGAATTCTTCCTTAAGTCATAGGTTGGGTATCAGACCTCCTGGTGTGTCCCATTTTACAGTGATGAGTGGAAGAAACTCACATGAAATTCACATGCAAGCAACAGATTTTATATGCTAATAGGCTTCATAGGGTTCAAATACCTTGAATCTCACAGACCTCTCCCTTGTGAGCTGAGGGATCTTTACACAGCATGTGAGCAATTCAGCTGCAGGGTTTACTTCCTTGCTCCTGAAGCTACCTGCATGATTACCAGCTACTCCTCAGCCTCACTTCAGATGGCATCTCACTGGATTAGGACTCTGTCTGTTCCTGTTTCTTACAAATTACCCAATCATTAATTGGTGATAAGGAAGTGAACTTCACAGAACAGTGCACTCTCTTATGCTAATGAAGTTTTCTGCATGTTTATTTAAATTATGAATGCTATTACTTATACTCACGGCCATAGAATAAGAAACAGGCAGAAATTCTTTGCGAGAGGCCATAACAAACGTACTTATTTTTTTTTCTCTAGAGGACACAGCTGAATTTTAAAGGCAAGCTGTATAGGAAAATGAACAAGAGCTATGACAGTACGATGCAGCAGAGCTTATTCAAATACAACACCCTGGGTGTTCACTGGGTCAGCAGTTTCTTTCATTTATTTCTCACAGAAAAATACTGTGTGTATTCCAGTAAGATGAACCATTAAAGAAACAGACCATAGAGGTGTGTGTACTAGCCAGTGAGCCCCATATGTTGTTAACAAATAGTAAACACACAAAGCAACATATACTATGAGGTGAATATATTTGACATTAATGCTCAGGTAGTCTACAAGAACAGGAGAAACTCAGCATTGAACTCAGAGAGTTCTTCCCAGAAGATCAGATTGCCATGATTGTCTAGAACTGTTAGCATCAAGTTGCTGGAAAATGCCATTCTCCATCAGCCACGGTCAGGAATTAAGAACAAGGTGCATGCAAGTTTTTTCCATCTTTTAGATATATTTGATAGGCTAAACCCACAACTTTCAACTTTTATTTTTGTCAGTTAAATACAGAGAATAACAATCTGTTCTAAGAAATGGAGACATTAAAGAAAGGTTAACTTGAATTAAGCTTTCATTTAAATTGGACTATCCATTTCACATCAAACCCCTATCTAGACATTCTCATTGTTCTCAAAAGGTTTCTTAAAGGGGTTATAATTAAGTTGAAATAATTCAAAGTTAGCTCTCATTAACCAACATGATGGTATAATTACTTGGAAAAAACGGAAGCAAACACCTTCACAATAATGGCCTGTAGGATACTCTTGCACTGTCTAAAATGTTAGGTCTCTATTTCCAAGCTAAGGTGTTGCAGCATTTTAAGCATCACAGTCTTACAGCACAGGTAAGGCAGAACTCATGGGCCCAAGCAGTACCTTTTAATAGAACAACTAATGCAGCTGGAAAAAAATGTATGCAAGATTAGAGGCACATTATCCCTTCTTCATATCTGAAATAGAAGCAGTAAACTTCAAAGCTAATGAAAGTTGAGAACAATTGTTCAGAGTTTAGATATGCTAATGAGACCATTTTATACAGAAGATAGCACTTGTGGAGTACACAAGAGATATTAGTAAGGAGAGGAATTACGAAGAAGTTACCTCATATGGCAAGAAAAAGAAGAAAGATGCATTCAGAAGGGGAGGGGGAATAATCCGCAAACCCTCTGTACCCGACAAAAGAAGATAAAAATTGCTCCAAAAAGCAATTTATTTCCTTCTAAGGTAGGTGGGCTGAATTACCCCCTGGAGGAGCACGTCAGTCTCTGCTGACTACAGCAAAAGCTTGGGCAATTAACCGAAGAGCTGTCACCTAACTTCTGGAGAGAGCCGCAGTTGCTTCTGACAACCCCCACTCTTAGAAGCAAGGAGGCACGAAGAGGCCACTTGCCAACGCTAACCGAAGTCCCGCACTGCTGCAGGAAGGGCTGCCAAGGTACCTTTAGCCAGCGGCTCCACGGTGATGATCTCGCTGCTGTTGCCTCTCCCCGCGGCAGTCACGGCCACCACCCAGACGCTGTACTGCCGGCCCCGGCTCAGCGTGGGGATCCGGTAGGAGAAGGAGTCGGGGGAGGCTTCGAACTCGCTAATCACCTGTGATGGGAGACACAGACGGTTCCAGCCTGAAGGCAACAGCATTTAGAGGCAGTCTCCTCGGCCGAGTGCTACAAAGCCTCTCACTTCAGGCTGCTTTCAATGAGTATCAGTTGCTGCACAGAGAGGCAGGTGGCGGTAAACAGAGCAGATGCAGTCAATTTATATGCAGTGAATTTGGGCCTGTATCTGGTTTATATAAGCTGTTTTAATTCAGATGATGACTTTTATGTGCCTGGTATTTTTTCCAGGGTAGGATAAACAGAATCACAGAATTATGATGGTTGGAAAGGACCTCCGGGGTCATCAAGTCCAACCTTTGTCCTAGCAAAACAATTTAAGTGAACGTATTTGACAATTTTTTGCCATAAATAGTTCTGACAAAACTATTTTGTTTTACACAAAACTTTCCCAACATAGGATTCAGTCAGGTACCTGCTGTGAAATCCGAAGGTTACCTAGAGTTATGGTGCTGGTGTTGCTTATCCCTGGGTTTGGTGGCTTATTCCTTCAGTGTTGGAGTGAATAAAAGAAATGGAACTCTGTTCTGCAATAGACTGTTCAAACTTCCCCTGAGTCTAGTTTTGTTTAGTCACAGAACTGCTTCCATTCAGAGATTCCCAGCAGAAGGTCATCTCAGCTCTTTATCTGCATTAGTAGGGAAGGACAAGTGCTGGGAGAAGTGACAGTTCAGTCTGTTCTTGCACTGTCACTCGGTGCTTTGGCCATGAGCTGCAACAAGGATGACTGGCTTTTGTACAGAACTTATCAGAGAGATGTTCTGCAGTCTGATTGAAGCAAACTGAGTGAGGAAAGGTGCAGAGGAAATACAGATTCTTCCAGGGGACGTGGGGTTTGTGCACCTCAGCACATCCTCCACAGAAAGCTCTGATGGGAGAGAGGAAAGCTCGTCAGCCCTGTTCAATACACTGAGCAGTGTAACAGTGCTCATACAGCCAGCTTGATTTCTGACACGGTCCTTGAGGCTCCCAGACGTAAAAATAGAGGGGTAATGAGCCATTAGAATGAATAATACTCACTTCCCGGTGCAATATTGAGCATGGTAATGGCTAACTAACACTAGGCTAAAAATAATTAGAACACTAATGATGTAGAAAAGAAGATTTTACCAGGAATCAGCATTTAAAATAATGCATCAGTGCAATCTGAATTTGATTCAGACAGAAAGTGTGCAAAGAATCTCTTTGATATACAAATATCTGCTGGTGGTAAAGGCTAATTTAATCTGATTAGCATTTCAAAAGGTAGGTTGACCTGAAAGCATTGAAACATGCAGTCCTTCAAAGAGAATTTAAAATAAATAAGGGATGTTTCTGAGGTATCATTAAGCACCTCTACAGTGTGACCTGGTAGCCAATTTCGGATACTGAATGGGTCACTGCAATTCTCTCTTGTGATGGCATCTCCTATAGCCAAGGGAAGAGGAGAGTTCATTTGATTTCATCTCAGTTTTGATGTTCCTCTACCTTGGGCTAAGGTATGCAGAGATATATCCCCATGTCATGCCGTTATGAACACTGCCAAAGTATAGCAGTGAAACTGAGAAAAGGCCAAGACCAACAACAAGTTGTAACTATTCTGGCCATTCTGCATTGCTGAGGTACTCCAAAAGGTAACCATACAATAAGCATCCTTAAAAAATATATAAATTTGTATATGAGAAAACTGCATATTAGGAAAAAAACCCCAAAAGTAATTATCTGAGGGTGTTTATTTCCCTGGTGATGAAAACGTACCAACCACTGTTGCTAGCAAAGCCTCAGGAAGAAATACCACAGATTTGTGAATGGCAAGTTAACCAGCAAGAGCCAGCAGCACCACCTGGTGTTCTCTTCAACAACCCAGAGAAGCCCTTAGTTCCCACTCGACCAGACCTGTAACAGCACAGCCCAGTTCTGCGAACTCCAGCCTAGCCTGCAACCCAGGACAGTGCTGAAAAGCAAAACCAACTCTCAGCCTTGCCCACAGCCCCAGGACCTCCCTTCGCTCTTGCTTAGAGTGAACAGGGAAGAAGTGGAAAGGAGCTGTAGACAGAGTTAGAGCCCTGGCAGTCAGTGGTGCCCGGGCACTTACAGTGGGGTAGGGGTGTGAGCAGAAGACCGTGTATTTCCGAATTACTCCGTTCAGCTTGAGCGGGGGCAGCCAGGAGACAAAGACTGTGGAGGCTGAAGCTGCAGCTGCTTTGACACCAGCAGGAGGACCTGGAACTGAAGAAAAGAAGACGTGTTGAGTGGCTTAAGGCAGACGTTAGGTCATCCTAGTGTCATGGAGGAATGCAAAAGAGGAGCAGCAGCTTTGGTAAGCACATCTCTGTGGATCAAGACAGGCTCCCTGCTTCAGGAAGCAGTCCCTGTGCTGCCCACCCAGGGAGAGGGTTTGGGAGATTGTGAACCCACCCCTAAGAGGGGAGAGGCTCTGCTTCAGAGGGCCTCAAAGCAGAAGATGCCACTGACGGTTAAACTTTTGTGAAGTACCATCCCCAGCCTTGCATGCATTTTGAGAAAGGCTTTAATTTCATGCACATGTTATTTTCTTCAAACATGCATTGTGCTGTACAATTCTCTTCAACTTTGGAAACAGCCTTATGTAAAAAAAATCCTGAATGCTGGAATATCACATTACACAGAAGCCTGTACTTAAACAAAATAATGAGGACTACATTTAACATCAGAATACACTGTTAAAATTTCCCTAAAAATATAACTTTCGGTAATAGGAAAATATTTAAAAATATTTTAAAAATAATAAAAATAATTGGAATAATGTTTTAATACTGCATGTAGTGAATATTCACATAAAAATATTAAGATAGATACGTTATATTGGAAATTACTATATATGGTATTAAAGACAAACAAAACATTTTGATGAACTCTCTGCAGAACTACTGGTTCATGAGGAATCTAATATTTTTTCAGATTCCAAGAAAAGCAAACAAAATGTTAGGATTTCCAGTAAAATTACCATTGCAATGTTCAACCAGCTTTCTTTGCTTTCACAGAAAGCAGTTACCATGCAAAAAACACCCTTGCCCAGCAAGGTGATCTTCATAGATGGATCCACAATCTTTGTTTTACCTCATTTAAATAAGTAGATATTATGGTGGTACAAAAAATTGCCTACAAAGAGAAGTCAGGCAGCATGGGACTTAAACAGGCTTCAGGTTGTGGCTTGCTGCCTCAGGTGGTAAAAAATTTGAGAACTTGAATTTTGTATTTGTACAGGTACTACTGGAAGTTGTATGCAAACTGACAGGCACCACTCAGTGCAATGATTCTGAACATGCATTTGCCAGTAGAGTCTTCTGAGAAAGATAATAAGCATCAAGTGAGAATGTCATGATTATAATTGCATGTAAACCCAGCCCCTTGCTGCCAAGGAGCTAATTGAGTTAACAGTTCTATCCAATGCAGAGTAAATATTGATGCTTGACAGCATTCAACTTGTTATTTATACCCAGCTGATTAGAAATGCAGTTTGCTCCTGCTGCTGGGGAGGGAAAGCCAGCTCTCCAGGGTAATCACTTCACCCACGGGAGGATTCCTCTGCGCTCGGTAATGCTTTCTGGAAATCACTGCAAATAGATGTATGAGCTTCAAGTAATTTATTGTGAAATTAGGGTGTGATCTATAGGGACAGGTTCTGATGGTAATTGGTCATGGCTGTCAGCTGCTGGGGGATTAACTCCTCCAGCATTTTCCAGGCACTGGACGTGTGCTGAAAATCTCACTCGCCCTTGCACTGCTGTATTACTCTGTATACAGACCAACTGAAAGAGGGGCTAGAAAGAAAGTCAGGAGGAAATGTCAAATTCCTAATTCAAGGATGCTTCCACCTCATTGTGGAGGGCTTGAAATCAGGGCTTGAAAATTTTGAAGCCAAAATTATTCTCTGTGTTCATTTATTACTCCTTTTCCTCTACGCTGTCTTTGCTGGGTTGTGCACGTGGAAATGACTGTGTATGGGGAAGTGTTGAGATTTCCTCAGCAAGTCATCTGCTGCCTTACAGACCACCACTGTCCTCTGTCCAGAGGGTAAAGCTGTTGTTTAAACTCACTCCCTGGACATAAACAAGATTATTGTGAGTTATCTCTGCATTAACAGAAACATTTCACAGCATCACGGCACGTCAGGGGTCGGAAGGGAGCTAGAAGATCATCCAGTCCAACCCCCCTGCCAGAGCAGGGGCACCTAGACCAAGGTTTTAAACTAATTTGTCACTGAGCATGGATTCCTGGAGTTGTACAGCCTGAAGAAGTTGTGGTTGGGGGATGCAGTGCCTGCCTTATTTTGGAAAGATGCCAGCCTTGCTATGATAACACAGTATTTTCTCTCATTGCCATTGCACCCTGTAGCCTTACTAGCTTCAGTCATTATGAGACAGCTGATCAGGAGGCCTGGGCTATCTTATTGAATTCCCCATGGACCTTTTTTAGCACACTGGGTCCAACAGATCTCAATAAAGACAAGCTAAATGTGCACAATAGAATAGTTTCTTTTTTCCCGTGGTCACCGGGGGTAAAACAATAGCAAGAAGCTGGAGCACAAGCAGGGCTGAGCACAGAGCAGCAGAGGACTGCCTTTGCAGCCTTCCAGGGAGCAGATCTGGCTAATTTGGGATCAGAGATGGCCTCATTCTCCAGCCAGCAAAGCTCCGAGAGCCGCGGCAACAGCAACGCTGCTTTCATGTGCAGAACACTTTGTATTCCTGACAGCAAACCCAAATGCTAAGGCAGAGAAGGGAATTATGCTGTTACAACTGGTCTGGGAAACAGCACTGAGACGTGCCAGCTAACGGGGAGGAGCTCCAGGAACTTCTCATTCCCCTCCTCATAAGCAAAGAGATGATCACCATTTCTCTTCACAGTAGCGAGCAGCAGGAGGCAGCTGCACAGGGTTTGGTGAATTTCAGAGCAGCATCTCCAGCATCTCAGAAAACAGAGCCCTGGGCCATGACAGGTTTTTAATTCTGCACTACACTGACATATCCTATTGACTGTTACATTGAAAAAAAACAAAACAAAATGCCTTTGCTCATGTAGCTCTCCCACCTAAAATCTGGACCTGTGCTAGCCAAAATACATTCATATGTACTGTCTAGTTCACTCTGAACTGTCCTCATATTAATCACACCATTTCTATCAAATCCTGACAGTTTCATAAGACAGTTTCAATATTTTCTTTACGTATTTTTGTGTGTGTGTGTTGGTCAATGTGATAAAAACAGAGATCTCTTACAATAGAAAGAAAAAAAAAAAGGCATTAAGTGATCATTAAGGGCAATTTTCCACTATAATGCTCAGGTGGTGACCTGCACAGCCTCCCTCATCAACTGAACAAGACCAAGCAGAGCTCTGCTCCAAAGAACACTGAACATGCACTTGATTGGATTTATGATTATATAAAACTTTGTCAGATGGTATCTGTACACCCATTTCTCTCATGCTAATTGCCAGGAAGCTTGGTGTCCAGAGAAAGGAGAGGAAGAAAACCTGTCTGGATTCAGACACAGAGTCTGGCAAAGGGTTTTGCTGTTACTTCTTTATCCCTGCAGCCAGTCTCTGGTGCTCCCTTGCTGCAGCTTTTCCCAGCTCTGAACACAGCCCCAGTGGCAGAAGGGGTGGAAGGACAGCACTGCTGCCCTCAGCAGTCTGCTGGGTACACAGTCTTCTGGCAATAAGAAGCATTTTCTCAAAAGCAACTGACACAAGAGACACACATGAATCTTCTTGCATCACAGACACCCCAGCAGCCTCTGCCCAGCACCCAGGGAAAGCAGCCAGACCAGAGCAAACTGCTAAGTGCAGGAAGCTTTTCCTGGGACAGGCTCTGGGGCTGTGTTCTGCCCCAGGTCAGAGGTGCCATCTAATGGACAAGGTGCTGTGTCCAAGTGCCAGGCTTCTGCTGGGAAGAACTGCTTTAATTGGTAATGAGTTAGTAAATTAAGGCCTCAGGTGAAGAGGACAAACAGCTTATTAGAAACTGTACAGTGCAAAGCTTAGGGGACAAACCCATGACGAATCATCAAAAACTCAACATTGCTGCTTGGCTTCTTTTTCTGCCAGGAGGAACTTCAGGAAGAGCAGTTTCTTCTGATGAAGGCTAATGGAGGAAATAAAGCTAAAGAAAACCCATAAATTTGACTGCATTGAAAAGAAAGTTCATTTCCTATTGCTAGAGCTGTTCCCATTTCCTAAGATGCTCAGCAGTGTCTGACCTCTGGTGTCTAAAATCAGTATCAAACTTTACAAGGAATCGAAGTGTGAACTCATTTCACACAGCCTGACTGCTTTTCTCCTCGGGTTATTCTTATTTTGCCACGTCACAGACCGCAAACCTGCTAAAGAAACTTTGGCCTGCTGTGTCTAGCTGAACACCACCAGAGAAGTGATGAGAGGCAATGCTCTGCCTTTCCACAGCAGCAGGGGAACACGCTGCACCACTGATTTTACCAAGAAAAGTTTCCCCTCATGTAAAAGAAATGAAAAAAAAAAAAAAAAAAAAGGAATTATTGGTACAATATGACCTCACAGTAATAACAAAGCGAAGGGCTTGGCAATCACTCAAAAATATCTCAGATTTACAGATTTTATTAGAGGGTGGAATATCTTGTGCCATAATTTCAGTCAGAGAAGGTCTGGGAGTACAAAGTTTCCAGAGCTAAGCTGTATTAAGATTTCAATTATTTTTATTTCTTATGGCAAGAGAATGTTCAAGCTGACTTCAGGGCAGAATCTTTTATATGCACTGAAACTGGTCCTTCTGAGTAAGTGTCTACAGGAGACTTTTGCTTCAAAAATTACAGAAGAATTGTCTGTTCTTTTGGCCGAGGCACGTATTTGATGCATATACTTTGTCAAATGCTCTTTTCTCATTTATCTTCCTCAACCCTAAGGATGTTTAGACCCTGGACTTTGGTTTTGGCTTAAGTGCAGGATTTTATACATTTCACTCTATAACCTTTACTTCCTTTAGTACAAAGTTGTGAAGCTGAAGCAAAATGTGAAATAATATTTTCTGGAGCACCTTCCAGTTCAGTTTTCTGGACAAAAGATTTAATGAGTGGAAGCACTGTGAGGCATCAGGAATCAACTGAAAAGGTTAGCCTCACAGCCTCGGGCTGGGTTATTGCTAAATTGCCAGGAAGATTAAAGATGAGAGATGACCCCTTGCACAGCAGTCAAATATGGTCTGAGCCTGTGTGTTTCCACACCTAGTGGCCTATCTGATCCCAGCAGAGCAGAGACTGAAAGAGCTTCTAGGAACCAGGGAGAGGCAAACGGGGAAGAGCTGGATTGAGAACGAAAGCCCAAACAAATAACAAAAACAAATTGGAAAATATTTGGGTTTTCTGACATTTCAGAACTGTTTCAGACTGGAGACAGTGGCAGGGATGGACAAGTGTATGTGTCAGACAGAAGTATTGCTGGCACATTTCTGACATCCAGTCAATCCCAAAATTGAGGAGACATTTGCACCCAGGAAGATTTTGGTAGCTTGCAGCTCCCACCAAGATTTTAACCCACCAGAAATCAGAGCATGGCACTCCCAAAGAGCTCTGGCATATGTGCCATGAGGTGCTGATCCAGGAGCCAAGGGTTTTCTCTACAGCTTGGCTTCCCATGGTCTCCTGGAAGATTGCTTTTGGTCGTCCTGACACTGCCCTGGCTGGCCAACGTGGCACTAAGGCAGCAGGTTGAGAGGCAGAAATACTCTACTGTGACAACTACTTCTGGGAAGACCAGTAAGCAGACCTACATGAACTGACATCATATGCCTTGATTTCCTCACATTTCTCACCTATGGCATTCACTTTTTTTTTTGTTAATTCAACTTCGATTGAAATAATGGAAAGTACTAAGCATATAGAAATAGAACAAGGAACAAAAAAACAATTTGATAATGTAAGACAACATTTTGAAGTCCATTTTTTCATCTATACTGCATCCTTGAATACAACTACACTTGGGACCAGGTGATCTTACAATGTATGTAAAAATTAGAGTAAGCACTGTAATAATTTATCAGAAAATAATAACATTTATCGAGTCAATTTTTTTAATTGGCAAAAACTTACAAAAAGAATCAAGTCAATTAATCTACTGAACATAATCTCTTGGCAATTTTGTAAATCTCATTACAAATAAAAATAGTAATACATATATAAAAATACATTCATATGTGCATCAAGTAATGATCAGTAAACCTGCTAAGAAGGAAAAATCCATTGACTAATTTCCTTCAAAAAACACTGTATAACTCACAGGGGGATTTACCAATCAAACATTATTCAAGTAACTGCATTGCTAGGACTGTCTGCATTTTTATTTCTTCTAAAAAAATATTGATCCAGATTTTCAGAAGCTTTTAGGGATCTAAAAATGTATTTGTACATCTCATGGGGTTTTCAAGACATTAAATGGGTTAAGGACAAAACTCCCCCTGAATCTGAAATTCTGGTTGTTGAGAAGCAGACGAGTATGTGGCAGCCCACTGAGGCAAGCTGAAGTGATTTCCATAGTTACAAGAAAGTGATTATAAAACCTCATATGTGTTTGTGCCTCTGTGTGATTTAAGTTTCTTAAACTTCCAGCATCAGGACTTACATTTTCCATGCTTTGGTCTATGAACAAAGGCAAAAGATTTTTGTTCTTCATTTTGCTTTTGAGGGAAGAGGTATTTGGAGGATTTATATATATATTTATATATAAATATATACACTGAAAAGATATCTTCTTAGAAGCATAACAGTTATATAATATCATCATAGAATAGTCTCTCCTGCTTTCCCCATTTTCAATCACTTTGAAAGAATTACCTCAAACCCTCTCCAAATTCTCTATTAAGATCCTGAAGTTTTTTGGGGAAAAAAAAAAAAGAAAAGAAAAAGAAAAAAGAGACAAATTTGTACAGATCATTAGTGTTACCTGCAAAGTTCTGTCTGACCTGACCTGTAGTCCTGGAAGCAGTTAGATAGGTTACAAAGCTGTGGGCACATTCTCCTCTCCAGATGCTCTTAAGACTTCTGGATAGAAACATCTCTCTGCATGCCTGGGTACTGTATTTTCAATATTTTGAAAGCCTGAGACATACCAACCTTTTCTGGAAGTGAGAATGGAGAGAGTTTCACTGCTTACCATCTTCTTTAGTGCGGGTGAAAATCTGTTCACTTCTCACTCCATCTCCAGCTCGTGTAAAAGCCAACACCTGGATGCTGTAGTTGGTGTATTTTTCCAGCCCATCAAGCTCTAGTGATGGCTGTGTAGTAGTGACATTCTTTATCTCTCCTAGCTCTAGAAAATACAGAAGAAATTGAGTCATTGCCACATTCAGTCTTCTCCCAGCTATTGATACCTACTGTGGAAATCTTGGGGATTAAAGACTGTACCACAGAAGTAATGCTGCATTACTATAAAACAGAATTGAATAATAATAAATTAAAATAAATTCTTTTGTGTCTTGACTTCTTACCATTCAAAGCAGATCCAGTTTTCATTTTCAAACTTTTCAAATTGTTGGGGTTTTTTTAATACAGTGAAAAGAATTGAAAATTTATACAAGTACTAAGATTTTTCATGAAGAATAGATAACAAGGATAGATTACTGCAAAACATTCCCTAAAGGAAAAATGAGACAGTCAGTTATCTTAATGAAGACTTTCTGGGTTTGAGGAAGATAATTTCTAATAATAAAAAAAAAAAAAAAAAAAGAAAAAAAAAACCCCAAACAACAAGAAAATGTCCCCTTTATTTTAAAATATGTTTTAAGTGTTGCTGCAAAGCACCTGATGGCAGTAATGCCAGCTAACAATAGATACAAACAGAATGAAATCAGATTTACTTGCAGAAAGGCAATGAACTTCATTTGAATCTTTTGTACAGAGAGCTAAGAAGTACAACCCGTGTGTCAAAAAAGCTTTAAACATATTTAGGGCAGAAAATACAGCTGAATAAGTGAAGAAAATCCAGTTTTAAGCACTGCATGAGCATCATCATTTTTCCACCATGTTGTAGACACCACATAGGAGCTATATAAAGGCCACACCAGGCTTGCTACTTGGCAATAGCTTGACTTCTCTCACCTCCATCCAGGAGATTGGCCCAGTAGATAACTCTGAATCCTTGCAGGATTCCATTCAGTGTCTCTTTTGCCAGCGTTGACCAAGAAATAGAGATGGTTTCTGGTGATGTAGCAGTGGCTTGCACATTCCCTGGAGGGCAGCTGGGCACTGGAATAACATACACACTGTTTTTAACTTCTCTACAACTCAATCTTTATCCTTCATCTGCCCTTTTAGTTTTCATTGCTATCAAACCACTTGTTATTTAATTATTGCTTGCACCCTGTTAACAACACAAAACTCTTTTTTGGACATGGAATCTTTCTCTTTTTCCACTAGAGGACTCCCTCTCATTGTTTGAGAAGTACATTTTATGCAGTTTGAAAAAAACCCAAACAACTAAATCATTCCTTGAATTAGACAGATGGAATTTTGTCTGAAGTAACAATGATTTTTCTCTCATTAGTTTAGGTATCCTTGAAAAAAAATCCACGTCTCAAAGTTGACAAAATAAGGGGGTATGCAATACAGGAGCTCTGCCTTTCCAGCAGGTCCATTCAAAAAACAAACCCAACAAAATTAACAGTAATCACATCACCTTTTAGAGTTGAACATCTCAAAATGATGATGAGATCACTATGAAGCTATGATCAGGTAACAAAACTTGTGGATATGTAAACACCACAGCAATAGGCTTCTTAATGAAAGCTATGTTCTTAATTACTCAGTCCATTCACAGCAGGCTGTATCCCATGGATCACGGGATGGTTGAGGTTGGAAGGGATCCATTGAGGTCATCTAGCCCAACCCCCCAGACTGATGGAGTTGTATTTGTTTACATGGATGAGTCTGCATCTCTTGCAAAGAAGATTGTACATGATTATTGACCAGTCTCTTCCCATCCAGTTGTCTACTTGCATCTAACACCTGTATAAATTCTAGTCTATTATTCTCACTACCATAATCACTAATCAGGCAATAACTGTAACAAGGTAAAAGGAAACAAAGAAATAATAAATAATACGCCCCATGATAGCTCTTTGCCAAGCACCTACCATCCTCAAGGGTGGTGGTGATGATTTCCTGAGAAGAAGGTCCTATTCCAGCTCGATTACAGGCCTGGACTACCATGCCATACTGGGTGAATTTCTTCAGGTTATTCAGTGTGTAAACTTCACTGTCCCCAGTGGTGTCAATACTGATGATGTTGAACTGGAAATTTCCTCCTGCGCTGTACTCCCGATAACCTATCTGGTACCCACGAATAATTCCATTTTGCAAGTGCTTCTTTGGAGCCTAAACGGGGATTGAAAGGTTACACATTAAGTACATACCTGGAAATCAGGTTGTTCTCCTTAAAATATCTGAAATACACACAAAGTCAACGTATTTTTTCCTAATGAATGCAAGTCTATTTCTAGATACAAATTAAAAAACACTCCCTGAACATGAATTAGTAACTTTTTACCGTGATATGTAAATTTCAGATGCAGTTTGCTCTAATTTGTGCACTGCTGTGTTGAAAGCCCCTTAAAGGGTTCAGATGTAGGAAAATTTGATAAAGAAATATCCTTGAATTCTAATTTGAATGTGCAATGTTTTGCTCTTTTATCAGGTGGAACAATCAAAGTTGAGCTGGTAAGAGTATATTTGCATTACAGGCCTACTGTTCACTACTAATTGTGTTTTTGCCAGAAACCCATTCATTCACACATTGAATATTTAGTAAGACATTTATTGATCTGTTGAAGGCAGTCACTTAAATTTACTTCGTTAGATGCATTAGGAAAATTTTATGCTGTGCTTTGAAATATGCTCCTGTTCATTCAGAGTGTAGCGTGGAAAGATGATTAGATAATAAGTGCTGAAGGCAATAATGAATTGGAAAGCAGTGATTTGCATACTGAGTAGCTACTAAAACAAGGTGTACAATTTCTGGTGTTCAAAACTATGGGTATTATAAAATGGTTTGTCATAATTATGTGCTGCATTTCTCAGTCACAGTGCAGGATCCCCTGTACCTGGCAGTGAGATTAATTTCTGTGCTCTGAGATATCAAATGTAATCTAGAGTAAAACAAGGAGTGGCAGCTCAGGGTGAAAAGTCCACTGTTGACAGATATACCTATTAAAATTCAACTTCAGTACTGTTGGACTAATTTCAATATGTGAAAATATTCCTGTCCATGTATGAGGTATAACTAGCATAAACATTTTAAGACACAGTTTATAATCAGTGGACAAAAAGTTCTTTTAAATCCT